>JASDQU010013598.1:64713-91694 GCA_032191745.1 Picea mariana | reverse complement strand
GGCTATGGTAATGAAATTTTCTCGGAGGTTATTCTTTTTCTATGGTGATGAAATTTTCTTGGTAGATAAGGTTTTAACTTGCATGCTTCTTGGAATTGGTAAGAAATTTCTACATGTTGTTGGCTCTTTATTCCTTGTTTCAAATTTTTTATTGGCTAAAACCATTGGAGGAATATAAGGGCATATACCCTCCACCAAGTTTATTATTATTGTTTATTGAATAAGCCATTACAAAGGTTGCTAGGAGGATTAAAAGGGCTTACACCCTCCTAGATTTACCTTGTTAGGGTTACTTGTTGTAGGTAGTAAAAGGGATTACACCCCTAGAGAAGTAGTAGACCTAACCTAATAAAATAACACTCCATAACCCATTGATATAAGACACTAATCTAAATTTTCATTGGAGAAACACATTTCTTGCATTGGTACATGTGATTTTGATAGATATTGAATTTATTCAAGTTGGGATATTTTCTTGGTGTCTTAAGATTCCTCAAGCCGCTAAGGTGTCTTAATTGTCTTGCTAGCTCTCTGGTTATAATCAAATTAAAGTACAACCATTAGGGCTTCAAAAAAACACATTCAAGCTTTTACTTTAACTTCTTTTCAATCGTGGAAATTTGCTTGGAAGCCACTACTATTGTTCTACTACTTATTAACTAACTTTTTGACATTTTACTTGCTAATTTTTGTAGTTGAAATTTCCCGTTGTAGTAAATATTTTCTACATCTACTTGGATGTTACTATAATTCTCTGAAAACAATATTTAAAAACCCTATTTCTCCATCAAATTTTATGTTTAAGTATTGGAAAGTTATCTACTTGTTTAGTTCTTCATTGTCCAATAACTATTTGATAATTTTGATGCTTAATTTAGTAGTAACAAGCTCTTATTCTTGCTGATATATATTCTTGTTTACTACTGCAATATAGGACAACAAGACTCATGTCCTTTTCCATTGGACATTTTGGCTTGTATCTCTTCATTTTTTCTTGTATTGGGCAGGTTTAACACTTTGGTGAAGGTACTCAATTCTTTGGCAACCTCTTCCATCCACAAAAATCATTTTGAATCTCCCATCCTTCTTCCATTCTTGAACCAAGGCGTTCCTTTCATTGTCTCTCCATCCTTCATCCTAATACCCCTAGGGTCACCGCGATTCCCCCCTTGTGGTGATTTTCATCATCACTAAATTGAGGGGCGTGTCTAAGGTGAAAGTGGGTAGATACTCCCACAGTTGTATTACCTATGTATATTGGGACGAGATTTTCCCAACCTACAATCCATGTGATAAAAGTCCCAAAAACTTTGAATACCCCTTTCCAAAAGTTTGATGTGAAATTGGGATCTCTGTTAGATACAATTTTCTTTGGTACACCATGCAACCTAGAAATTTATCTCATGGATATGTCAACGATGTTGTCTTCCTTGTGATTTAACTTCACTAGAATAAAATGGGAAACTGAAGTAAGCTTGTCCACCACTACAATAATAGAATCATATTGTTTAGAAGTCCTAGGCAACTTAATAATGAAATACACGGTTACAACTTCTCACTTCCACTCAGGAATGGGAAAGGGTTGTAGCAAACCAGTTGGATGTTTCTGCTCAGCCTTGATATTTTGACAATCAAGGCATTTAGCAATAAAATCAACAACCTCCTTTTTCATGCCGAGCTAATAGTATTGATTTTTAACTGTTGCTATTGTCTTCTGGTAGCCTAGATGTACTGTATAAGGAGCTTTATGCATTTATGACAATAAAAAAAAATTCAACTCCTGGTCATTTGACACATAAACTCTATGCCTATACATGAGGATTCCATCCTCTTTTAGCTCATAAAATTCCAATTTCTGCTGCGACATACCTTGCTGTAAATTCATCTTTATGTCCACATTGTGTTGATCTGACTTGGAAACTTCTAAAATTCTATCAATCAAATCTGATTTGTACATGCTAATGGTTGTATCATGCATTGTGTGCACCCTCCTACTGAGTGCATCAACCACCTTGTTCTCTTTTTCTCTGATATGATTTATGTAAAAGTCATACTCATTGAGGAATTCTAACCACTTGCTTTGTCTAGCATTTAAAATCGGCTATCCAAAGAGATATTTCATACCACTATGTTCTGTTTTTAGCTCAAATATTTTACCCATAAGATAGTGTCACCACATATTCAATGCGTGCACTATAGCTGCACATTCTAAGTCATGAGTAGCCTAGATCCTTTCATTCTCTTTTGGCTTTCTTGATTCATAGCATATCACATGCCCATTCTAATTAAGGACTCTGTTGAGGCCTTCCTTGCATGCATTTGTGCACGCAATGAAGTCTTCATTTGGACCAAAAATTGTTAGTATCGATGCACAGGTCAATAAACTCTTCAAGTGCTGAAAACTCCTTACACAATCCTGAGTCCATTCAAATCACACACCTTTCTTTTGCAAGGATGTGATTAAGTGTGCAATTTTTGAGAAGCCTTCAATAAACCTTTTGTAGTAACCTACAAGTCCCATGAGGGACCTTACTTTTGCGACATTTATTGGTGTTGGCCATTCTTCAATGGCCTTTATCTTTTCTGGATCCACAACTATTCCTTCCTTGGAAATGATATGACCCAAATAACAAATCAGTCACTGGTAAAATGAGCACTTGCTCAACTTTGCATACAGCTGATGCTCCCTCAATACGTGTAGCACCATCCTCTAATGTTGCTCGTTCTCTTCTTCAGAGTTTGAGTAAATAAGTATGTCATCCATAAATACATTGACAAACTTATCTAAGTAATTTTTGAAAACTCCATTCATCAAACACATGAAGACAAATGGTTCATTTGTGTTGACCCTTGACCAAGTTTTGAGATATCTTTGGTCAAGTTTGACCTATTTTAGGACTTCGATAGCCTATCGAAGGAGAAGCACAAGACAAATCATAGATCATTAGATCTCGGCCCCTTTTTGGGTCCTTTTTGGGATTTGGGATTATGTAACGTGCATGGGATGTTGGCCCATGGATTTACCCATGTTTAGGCCTATTTTGTAATGTATATATAGATGTCTAGTAAATGTAAGGATAGATATAGAGAATACATCTATGTGATGTTAGACAGATGGCTAAGTGCTAGATCTATGTGATCGAAGGATTGTAAGAGCTTTGTGCATAATGTGTGAATCTTGCAGAGCTGAGTGCAAGTCACTATAGAAGGCTTAGTGTTGTAACCTAGCTCGGGGAAGGTGGATCTGACGAGGTGCACGTAGATCTCTTGTCCTATGTGGAGTAGGATTTTGTGGCTCTGTGCATATAATTGATTGACTGAAGACAATAAAGAAGAAGATTTGGTGGATGTAGCCCCAGGGTGGTAGTGAACCACATATATGTTGTGTTGCTCTGCTTTGTTCGATGTCTTGATGTGTTTATGTCTCTACTTGCTAAGTGCTTTGATACAGATAGATAGATCTGCTTATGCTTTGTACTAATGATGTATATGGATATAGATTTGACCTATGTGAATGTGCTTAGTGCTTGAATCTGTTAGATTTAATCTACCTCTTTATGATAAGTCCTTAGATACATCAGATCTGAGTGAATGATGCTATGCTCTGTTTTATCTGCATAGTAGAGTAGTGGTAAAATATTGATGAATTGTCAGTGCTAAGTTCTCTGTTAAGTATTACAATCACAGATCTATGTCCCAACTAAGGTTGCAGACACCTAATTCCTACAACCACCCCTACCTCTACCTCGAGTGAGACTTCATCTACTTCGTAGGTGTTGCTAAAAGGGCCGATAGTTAGGGATTTGTAGGTGTGTTGTTGTAGTGATGAACCCTGGGTTTTCCCCTTGTTCCAACAAATGGTTCCATTGCTGGGACCTGAAACTGTGATTGTTGAGAAATAATAAAGGAGAATCCTTGTGCAAAGATCTGGCCTAAAACTGTGGAAGCTCTGTGCATAGATATGTCTCTCTAGTGTGTAGTATTCTACTTGATT
This sequence comes from Picea mariana, assembly GCA_032191745.1. Lineage (NCBI taxonomy): Eukaryota > Viridiplantae > Streptophyta > Pinopsida > Pinales > Pinaceae > Picea > Picea mariana. Next base: position 87,700 of record JASDQU010013598.1, on the reverse strand, counting down.
TATAAAGCTTTGTGCTAAAGAAAAGAGGTCATATCTTAAGAAAAGAGGTCAAATCTAAAGAAAATAGGTCAGATATGAAGAAAAGAGGTTAGATCTAAAGAAAAGAGGTCAGATATGAAGAAAAGAGGTCAGATTTAAAGAAAAGAGGTCAGATCTAAAGAAAAGAGGTAAGATCTGAACGCTTTGTGCTTCGAGAAAGGTAAAAGTAAGAAGTTTTTCTTAAAAAGGCAAGATCTTCAAGCTTTGTTCTCTGATAAAGATAAGAATAGTGAAAAGTTCTAGATCTAAAAGCTTTGTGCTCTGTAGAAGTAAGATAAGTCGAAATTTTTGTTTCTAAAGTATGGATCTAGGTATGTTTGATAGATTTTGTCCTATCTTGAAAGATAGGGCCCTAATAGATGAAAGAAGGTTTGAAAAGCATATATCTGATAAGAATAGTGAAAGATATGTTATACCTATGAAAAGAAAGAATGTTTGGACTAACAAGTGGATGCATGATCCTAGAAAGAACTGTTTGCAGGTTAGCTACTACAATCCTAGCACGTAGTACAGAAAGAGATGGGGATCATTTAAAATAAAGAGATGATTAACGCTCTGTTACAGTTCAGTAAAACTAGGACATCTTGCTAAGGAATGCCCTGGGAGAATACCTAGTTGTCTCTGTTGCAAAGATATGGACCATAGAGTATTGGATTTCCCTATAATGATTGCTAAGCTTGAAGGAATGAACATGGGACAAGAAAACCCTAAGGTGGATCCAGAAATCGTAGAACCCCATAAAGAATCAGATAAAGCATTGTGGCAGATAAGAGAAACCCTGAATGATCACCGAAATGTCATCTTATCAGAGATCTTCAAAGAAAAAGAATTCCTTGAAGCAAGAATAGGAGACTTCAACATTGATTGTGTTCAAGATGAGGAAACACAGGTGAATATCATGAGAGAAAGAACTTGGGAACTTTTAGGGAAGCCTATTATGACTCATTCATTGGGAGGAATAGGGCTATTTAGAGGAAAACTAATAAACCTATGTGGAAATCTCACCAGGATTTCTATGCATGCCAATGGAACTTCGACAGAGGAACATTTTGATATTATTAAATTTATTGAGAACAACGCCCCATTTACCATGTCACCAGGAAAACCTTGGGTCGAAAAAGATCAAGCTAGAAGGAAATAAGAAGAAGAAATTTTAGAGCAGAAGAAGCAAGAGTTAAAATATTTTATGACTAGAAGGATCTCATACTTGATTGAAGAACAAAAGAATAGATCGAAGTTATTTAACACCAGAGACTCGGATGTTGAAGTTGCAAGAACACTAGAACACCCATAGAAGATTGAAGTACCTATTCCAAATAAATAAGAAGCATAACCCTCAAATCTTAGGAAAGAATCTCAACAGTGAGAAGTAACTATGCCACAAGAAGATAAGAATCAGAATGGAAAAAGACATATCGATACAAAGATCATTGGAAAGAAGGATAGAAAGCTAACTAAGAAGAGAGCTAAGATCAACAAGTTACAGAAGGTTCCAGAAGGAACCTCGCATAAGGAAAATTTGCAAAATTGGAACTTCGACGGGATAACAGAACAACGTCACATGGCACTTCGCCATGGCGAAGCAATATAATCATTGGGACTAATATAACCATTCCGATGACCCTCCGAACGGGTCGAAAGGCATTTATGTTTCACCACTAGACCATTCAATCGCGTTGTAACAGACAAAATAGAGTTAATGAAGGCTTCTTTCTCATTGCAAGAGATTCGTTGCCAAGTTATCTATTTATCCCGTCGTGCCATGCCCCAAGAACAATTTTTCTAACCGTGAATCTGAGCCCATAGACTTGATTATTTTACACAGTGCTCATTGCGCTATTTCTATCTATCATATTGTCATGTCTATGTTACTCCCCGAACCCGAGATTTTCAATCTCGAGTGCATATGTTGGCCGAGTTCAGCACTGTAGAGAAAATTGTTGAAGAATTTTTTATTGATCTCATGACTGAAAGAGTCATGTCGATGTCTGCATGTGTACAAGCTTCATCGACAAGAATAGTGCAAGCCTCTCCGTCAACTTCTCGTAGAGCAGGACCATCCCGACCATCAATAGAAAAGAGAACCAAGCATAAAGACAAGCTCACGAATGCAAAACTGATTCCAACCATACTGCCCGATTACATCCCGCCTCTAGCTGGTGTGGTGAACCGTGATAGTGTACCACGCGATTTCGAGTACACCATAATTACTGCGTACCTCCCGAAGGGGATACACACAGTTTGAACAGACCAGGAAAAGATCACAACACTAAAATTTAGTGACTTTAACCTCCGAGATCGCAAGATCTATGACATGCTCGCCCCATACAAGTACCTGACCAGAACTAAAGAAAAGAATTCGAAGATCAGTATTGATTTTTGACCGTTGTTATTATCTTCTGGTAGCCTAGATGTAGTGTATAAGGAGCTTTATGCATTTATGACAATAAAAAAAATTTCAACTTCTGTCATTTGGCAGATAAACTCTATGCCTATACATGAGGAATCCATCCTCTTTTAGCTCATAAACTTCCAATTTCTATTGTGACATACCTTGTGGTAAATTCATCTTTATGTCCACATTGCATTGATCTGACTTGGAAACTTCTAAAATTCTATAACTCAAATCTGATTTGTACATGGTGATGGTTGTATCATGCATTGTGTGCACCCTCCTACTAAGTGCGTCAACCACCTTGTTCTCTTTTTCTCTGATATGATTTATGTAAAAGTCATACTCACTGAGGAATTCTAACCACTTGCTTTGTCTAGCATTTAAACTTGGCTATTCAAAGAGATAATTCATACCACTATGTTCTGTTCTTAGCTTAAATATTTTACCCATGAGATAGTGTCACCACATATTCAAGGCGTGCACTATAGCTGCCAATTCTAAGTCATGAGTAACATAGATCCTTTCATTCTCTTTTGGATTTCTTGATTCATAATGTATCACATGCCCATTCTGACTAAGGACTCTGTTGAGGCCTTCCTTGCATGCATTTGTGCACACAACAAAGTATTCATTTGGATCAACAATCATTAGTATTGATGCACAGGTCAATAAACTCTTCAAGTGCTAAAAACTCCTTACACAATCCTGAGTCCATTCAAATCACACACCTTTCTTTTGCAAGGATGTGATTAAGTGTGAAATTTTTGAGAAGCCTTCAATAAACCTTATGTAGTAACCTACAAGTCCCATGAGGGACCTCACTTTTGCGACATTTCTTGGTGTTGGCCATTCTTCAATGGCCTTTATCTTTTCTAGATCCACAACTATTCCTTCCTTGGAAATGATATGACCCAAATAACAAATCRGTCACTTGTAAAATGAGCACTTGCTCAACTTTGCATACAACTGATGCTCCCTCAATACGTGTAGCACCATCCTCAAGTGTTGCTCGTTATCTTCTTCAGAGTTTGAGTGAATAAGAATGTCATCCATAAATACAATGACAAACTTATCTAAGTAATTTTTGAAAAATCCATTCATCAAACACATGAAGACAACTGGTTCATTTGTGTTGGCCCTTGACCAAGTTTTGAGAGATCTTTGGTCAAGTTTGACCTATTTTGGGACTTTGACAGCCTGTTGAAGGAGGAGTGCAAGACAAAGCAGAGATCACGGGATCTCGACCCCCTTTTTGGGTCCTTTTTGGGATTTGGGATTATGTAACGGGTATGGGATGTCGGCCCATGGGTTTACCGATGTTTAAGCCTATTTTGTAATGTATATATAGATGTCTAGGCAATGTAAGGATATATATAGAGAATACATATATTTGATGTTAGAAAGATTGCTAAGTGCTAGGTATATGTGATTGAAGGATTATAAGAGATGTATGCATACTGTGTGAAGCTTGATGAGATGAGTGCAAGTCACTCTAGAAGGCTTAGTGTTGTAACCTAGCTCAAGGAAGGTGGATCTGGCGAGGTGTGCACAGATATCATGTCCTATGCGGAATAGGATTTTGTGGCTCTATGCATGTAACTGATTGACTAAAGACAATAGAGAAGAAGAGTTGGTGGATGTAGCCCCAGGGTGGGGGTGAACCACGTATATGTTGTGTTGCTCTGCTTTGTGCGATGTCTTGATGTGTTTATGTCTTTACTTTCTAAGTTCTTTGATACAGATAGATAGATCTTCTTATGCTTTGTGCTAATGATGTATATGGATATAGATATGACTGATGTGAATGTGCTTAGTGCTTGAATCTGCTAGATTTAATCTACCTCTTTATGATAAGTGCTTAGATACATCAGATTTGAGTGAATGATGTGATGTTCTGTTTTATCTGTGCAGTAGAGTAGTGGTAAAATATTGATGAACTGTAGGTGTTAATTTCTCTGTTAAGTATTACAATCATAGATCTATGTCCCACCTAAGGTTGCAGACACCTAAGTCTTGCAACCACCCTTGCCTCTACCTAGGGTGATACTTCATTTGCTTCGCATGTGTTGCCGAAAGGGCAGGTAGTTAGGGATTTGTTGGTGCACTGTTGTAGCGTTGAACCCTAGGTCTGCCCCTTGTGCCAACAATTTGACAACTCGAAGGGCACTACTATGAAGTCATAATGCCTGTACCTCGTTCTGAAGGAAGTCTTGTTGATGTCCTCTTCTTTAATTCTCACTTGGTGATATCCATATCTGAGATCAATCTTTGAAAATATTTGCGCGCCCCTCAGAAAATTAAAGAGGTCATCTATCCTTGGAAAATGATACTTGTTCTTTACTGTTACTTTGCTCGACTACCTGAAGTTGATACAAATCCTCAATGTACCATCCTTCTTCTTCACAAACAATACTGGGGCACCCTAAGGTGACAAAATTGGGTGTACATACCCCTTCTTCAAAATATCTTCAAGTTGCATCTGCAATTCCTTCAACTCTGGCGTACTCATCCTATAAGTCATCTTGGATACAAGAGTTGCTCCCAACATCATATTTATAGATAAATCAATATCTCTTTTCGATGGAAACCTCAGTATCTCTTTAAAGAAATATTCAAATTCTTAAAGTACCACACAATCTTCAACGCTTGGCACTTTTTCGTTAGGTGTCTCCTCCATATGTGTTGCAAATACTTAACACTCCTTCATGTATATTTTCTTCAATTGAAAGGTTGGAATTTATCTAATAGTTACAACTCTTGGAATGCCTTGAAACGTTCTTAAGTTTTCTTCCTCATCCAAGAAAGAAAATTCCTTATTGTAGCAGTCTAGAACAACATGATGTTGGTCCAACCAATCCATACCAATGAGGAAATCATAAGATCCCAAAGGTATGATATTCAAATTATCTTTTGTGTGCAGTCCATTAATTTCCATTGGACATGCCTTAACCATCTCAACAATTTTCCTTTTTTCCCCTATAGCTAACTGCACCAACTAATATTTTCCAAGCTTTCTTCTTGGCAGTTGGAATATTTCTACCATCTTAGGATCTAGATAGCTATGAATAGCTCATGAATCAATTAAAATAGAATTGGGTTGGTCATTAATCTTAGCTTCCACTTCAATCATGTTCGACTGAAACTTAGCTTGCTTGTTATCCATGGATGTGTAAATCATAGGTACATTTCTAGCCATGTATTCAACTATCGTAGCTTCTTGTAAACTGTGTGCAGTCCTCGATTGTTCACCTTTTTGAGGGAAATCTCTATACATATGATCTCCTCTACAACCCAAACATTGAATAGGTTGTTTCCTTGGTATTTTCCCCATTGTCTTAGTCATTCTGGGCTCCTTGGGGGTTGGTTGACCTTGCATAATATTTATGAAAAATGGTGGCTTAGTTTGCTTCTTCATCCATTCCACCTTTCTTTTCATCTTTTCTTCCCAAGCCTTTTAAAAATTTGGTCTTCCCTCTCGCTAAGCATAAAGACATTTAACGCACCTTATGGTTTCATCTAATGTCTTGGGGTCATAATATTGTATCTTGTCATTGATAAATGAGGCCATCCCACTCATGTACCTCTGGATTTTAATTTGCTCATCCTTGATGACTGTAACATACTTTAACATCTCTAAGAATATTCTTTTATACTCATCTATTGTCATAATTCCAAGCTTTAGGTCAAATAAATCCTTTATTTTCTTATCATATTATCTCTTTGTTAAGTATTTCTTTTGAAAATACCTCTTAAACTCCCTCCAAGTAACCTTATTTTCATAAATGTGTTTCAGTTTCATGAATTGATCCCACCACATTGATGCTTTTCCTTTTAGCTGATATATAATGGAAATTCTCCCTTCTGCCTGCATAAAATAATTATGGAGTTGGAAGTACTTCCTCATACCCAACAACCAGTTCTTCACATCTTCATCATTCTTGTGTTCACTATCAAAGATAGGAGGCTTGATCTTATTCATTTATCCCTATAGCTTTTCCACCCTAGTCCTCCTCTTATGTTTTTTGATAGGAGATGGACTCGAGCTACTGCAAGATTTCCTAGATGAATACTTCGGTGAGTGGTGATGTTTCCTATCAACACTCTGTGTTTCTATTCTTTCACCATGATACCCGTGACTCCTTGAATTGCTTGAGTTTTTCTTCATATCCATTTTCTTTTCTATTCTATCCAAGCGTTGCATCAACTTGATATTGAAGCCATATTGTTGCTCCTTGGATTTGCAATCCCTTTGTGGTTTCTACCAAGTTTATACGCTCCTCCTTGGATTTTTTACTATCAATAACCATAATGATATACAAAACACCGAATTCATAATCATGGATGTAAGTTCTATGTGAATATTCCATACTTTTGACTCTCTACGTTGATTATGTCTCGGTCTAAATGTTGTAAATTCTGTAAAATGTGCAGGAAAAAATCTTTGTTAGATGAATTCACGTGATAACTTCATAAAAACTCTGCACCATTTTGTCAGAATCCTTTCTTTTGAGTCCTTGGACGAATTTAACATCCCAAATTATAGTGCACACACCTGTGCATCAATATTTTTCTATGCACAATAAACTTTGCACTCTGCAACACCAATACTTAGTGTGTAGAACAATTCCATGCTAATCTCCGGCCCATACAAGTCGAGTGTTGAACCAATAGCTCTGATACCACAATGTAACGTACCCAACCTCCCATCTGGGTCCTGTTACTACCATCACTTACAAAATTCTCTGATAGCACTTTGTAACATCCCTCTTTACAAACATTGGCCCATAGAGATAATACCTCAATTGTAATGTACTCGACTTTTTGCTAAGAAATGCTACTCCAAAATCTAGTGCTCATATTCCACTCTACAACATTGATTTGCATAGAAATATTTGAAGTAACTCACATGACCCCAAGTTGGTTGCACCACACAACTTTCCTCTTAAACACAAATCAAAACATCAGAAGTAACACAACACAATTGCACACACAATCATGTTTATCACTCAAACATTACTGTGCACACATAAGGAATCCAACCTTGTGCACACAGAATGCTTCACTGTGCACATGATGATTTATACCTTGTTTTGGTATCTTGTAACCATATCAAATAATGTATCTAACAAAATATACATATTACTGACATACTCCATAGGTACCACAACATTATACAAAATAACAATAATATTCCTATATAGAAACATTATACAAAATATCATCCAATAATCGTAAGTAACCTCATTACACAGAATAGACACCAATGTTCATGTGCGATAACATACAGGATAATGAACCCATTTAAGAATATGAACATTACTGCACACAGTAATTAAAAAAAAATGTGAAGAACACTTATCTTTATGAAAAATCACCAACCGCATGCAGAACTCAGACGTTCCTCCCAACCATAGACTAGGTTTATCATTATCTTTCAGCAACAGGTCACCCCTGAACCGAGGCTTAAAATTCACCAGGGAAAAAGGATTCCTAATGCCAAGCTAAGGTCTTACATTCAAAAACAATTTTTAGTCCAAGGTGCCCAACTACTTCAACTAGCCTACAATTTCTCATTCCCCACATGCCTATCCCACCCCAAGAAGTGTTCCCCTTCTTTGATCAACATTCCTTTAGTCACCCCACTTCCCTTCCAGAGATTCAACAACAGGCCAGGAAAGAATTCTCAGAGCCCTGTATCTAATGCCCAATGCACCAGGAAATAATTCCCAACAATTCTCTCACCTGAAGAGAATGCTCATGGGTCTGACAACCTACTTCTTTGAAAAACATAGGCATGACAACCCACCTCTTCACCAGCAAATCTCTCACCCTGAGAGAATTCTCTTGACCTGACAACCTACTTCTTCAACAAACACAAGATTTCCAAAGCATCGGGTTAAGAAATGTCAGTGAATTACAACCAGATGCAATTCCTCCCACGGGATCTCTCGACTAAACGATGATCAAAATAATGAATAAAACCCCCCCACAAATACACAGAGGGCAACAATATATATTGCATGCATTGAACTCGACACATGTCACCTTTAGAATTAGATTTATCCACTTGGTGACTTGTTCCTATCCCTTAGGAACTTAGGATAAATAAATATCCATAAATTACTTTTTTCGAAGTATTAATAAAATATTCCCTTAGACTTAAGCCTCCTTTGGCTTATCCCTTTTCATAAACGCTTTCCCCCTTTCCCTTTTTCGGTGGAGTTTAGCCTCCCATCTCTTTTTTTCTGATCTGTCTATGCGCAACGATGTGATATTATTAATAATTTGAGTGTGATTATATTTTACAAGGATATGAGAACTGGCTTGCATTCATGTTGGCTCACCAGCTCAATAACCACATAGGCTCCCCGACCTCAAATTCATATACATCCGCACACACACACACACACACACACACACACACACACACACACACACACACACACACACACACACACACACACACATATATATATATAACTTGGTTTGATGCACAGTTCAAGGTAATTCTCGTGCACTTACTCTAGTACGTGCAACACTATGAAATGCACACATCCTTTCTTACCCTTGCGCACTAGTCAGGTGCATGGAAAAACAAAACTTGGTGCCAATGGCTCACCGGCCTATATGTACAATTACAAAATGGGTTCATATTAGGGACATAACACAAGGTCATCTTCATCAATGTCATCATTGTCAATCTTGTAGAAGTGTACCATATGCTTTAGTTTTTCCATTGGCTTGTAATAGACATAGATGAATTTTGTCATGGTTTTCTTTGGATGATGATGGAATATGAAATCCTTAATTCTCAAGAGGGCCTCCTTTTGTGCTAGGGCTTCTTTCATGAAATTGAATGTCACGAAGAATTGCATACTAATGCTTCCCCAATCTCTTGTTTGCCTTCTTGTTTCCTATTGGATGTATCAGCTTTTGGGGACCATGTCCATGGTATGGGAAAATTGAGGGACCCATTGGACATGAAAGTTCACTCACCTTGCGCACATCCATTTTTGGTAGTGGAGAAGATATAGCTATAGTGGTCTATTCTTCCCTCATACATCGTGTCAACATATGGGTTAACTTGTTTGTAGCATTATGTCACTTGACATTTTCAGACAATGACCCAAGAAATTCTTACTTGATCCTCAACTTTCTCCTTGTGAAAAGTGTTGTGCTACATTTCTTCTCACGTCGCGAGTCATAATTATTTGTGCACACATTCCTCTATTGCCTTTTGTTTTTCTCATTCTACCTCTTCATGTATGCATGCTTCTTCCAACAACCTTTGTGTTGCTTGCTTTGTTTCTTCGTGTAGATGAGTTTCCTCCAATGATTTTTGTATTGCATGGTGTGACTCTTCATAGATGCGGGGATCCCCCAATGACCTTTGCATGGAGTTTTGTACCTATTTATGCATCTAGACTTCCCCCAGTGACCTCTGTGTCGTGAATTTTAACTCTTTGTGTGCTGTATCCTCCTTTAGGGCATTTTTTGCATCATAAAGAAATTGCTTTTACTGTGCAAAATCAAAGTTGGGAGATGTCCACGCCACTTTTCTGATCTTCCCTTTGTTATTCTGGTCCAAACTTTCTCCACGTTCTAAGTCCATTCATGTCTAGATTCCTCCTCAGGTTACCACTTTCACATAATTTTCTTCCTTTGTCTTCTGACCTATGCACAACTCCACAATCACCATATTGCAGTGCACCTTCTTCTCTTCCCACTTTTCCAACTAATCTGGGTAGTCTTCGGTGACATGTTCTGTACTGTGGAAGTATCCACAGAGTGTACATGGCTTGGTACAAAATTGTGAGACATGGCCCACTTTTCCACAATTAAAGAAAATAGGTGGTCTTCCTCTACCACCGCCATATCCTCGTCCTCTTCTTCATCCATATTCTCCTATCATGCCTCCTTGGTATCCTCCTTTATTTGTGCCTCCAAAATTGCTACCTTTTTATTCTTCTTGGACCTAGAATACATATATGGCATGCTCATGCATCAATTGAAGTGACCGACAATTGTTCAAATCATGCCCTGTGGATTTGAAAAATTAAAACAATAGAGTATGCGTATTCTTCTAATATTTTTGTAGTGTTGGGAATCAGGGAGGTATATGTCCCCATTATTTGCAAATCTCGCAGCAGTTGGTCTAGGTCTAGTTGGAAATGGATTTGGTGCACTCGTTTCCATGTAGCTTCCCAAAGTGGGACATTTGTTCCTATGGTGGCCTTCTCTATGACACATAGTACACCACACATGCTCACTCACCCCCTTAGCCTTAGCCATATCTTGTAGCTACATTATGATATTGGCGAGATGAGATTGCAACTGTGCCAACCATGTTGATGTATCATCGCCTCCTAGTGTAGCTTCTAGGCACATTGTGATCTCCACAACCTCCACTTTGTTGGATCATGTTGTCATTGATGCCAATGGTTTGATTGATTGATGTCAAGTGATTGATTGATGCCAAAGGATTGATTGATTGATGATTGATGTCAAATGTAATATGTATTGTCCTTGATGATATTAGATAGATGTCAAGTATATGATGCATATGATGTCATGCATTGATGAAGATGGATAAATGAGTTGTCATTGATACATGATGCAAAGATGAAGATGGTTCAATGTGGCTTCTTTGATATATGATGCATATTTAGATTTATCATTATAGTCTTATCATTGTTGATAAGGTGCACAAATGGATGAACTCCAAAGTGGTCCTCTTATGGTGAAAGCCCTCATGGGAAGACTCTTTATGGTTGAGTTATCCTAGAAGAATGGTTGGAGGAACTATGCTTGAGTGTGGAATAATAAGATGAAGATCAATGAATTTGTCAATGAAACTATCCTAGATGGATAGTTCTTGTCATTCCATTTCCATTGGTATGTGGAATGCCACATAACTCCTCACGGTTAGAGAGTTATGGCCATGAGAAGTTGGAGAACCCAAGTTTGGGTAATGGACCCAAGTTTGTTTGATGGATAATTGTATGAGTTTTGATATATTTGCAAGTAATACTATTCTATATGGATAGGACATGTCATTCAATTTCTGGTGTTATGTGGAATGTCACATAACTCCTCATGGTTTGAGAGTTATGGATTTACAAAGTTGGAGGACCCCCATATGTTGTCTTGAAGCCCCAAATGGTCAAAGAAGTAAAAGTGCTTGAAAAGAAGAAATCATTATTTAAATGATAAATTAAAGTGACAAAGTCAAGAAGGATTATTTAAATGATAAAGTGAAATGACAAAGCCAAGAAGATTATTTAAATGATAAAGTGAAGTGACAAAATCAAAGAAGATTATTTAAATGATAAAGTTAGGTGACAAAGTCAAGGAGGAATATTTAAATGATAAATTAATGGAGAACTTTATAATTATGGAAAGTGGTTAACCCTAAAAATGAGAAAAATAGGTTAAGTGACCTAGAAATGGGTTAAGTGACCTAGAAGATGGAGAGTATAAATAAGAGGCAAGGATCTCTCATTTTAGATAACACTTGAGAATATTGAATATCTATTGGTGACTAAGGTAACCAAAGGATATCTAAGCCGAATTTCAGAGGGAAGGTGAAGAAAAGAGGGTCGTAATTCAAGGGAGGATAAATTATTTTGATGATGCTTTCTAAGGTATGTTATTTACAGGTCATCTCACCATTTTCGTAATAAATTTTCTTATATAATGATTCATACCATGATATTGATATTCCAATGAGGAAACATATCCAAGTATCTGTGGTAATAAATTTATCTTGTGGGTCGTTGTATTTTTGGAGATACACTCCGTGGAAAATAGGGTTTGTGGCTAGTCTTGAAACTAGTCTAAAACAGGTGTTTCGGGTAAAAACATCATAACTTCTTCATAACAGATACAAATTCAGTGTGACCAACTGTTTTGGTTACATTACATTCTTTCTTATGTTGTGTAATTGTTTCATATTGATTAAACAAATATTCTGTGCAGGGAACACTCTACAAGGTCGCTCTCTAGAATAAGCCAAAATTCAGCAAGGTAGGCCATTTTTTCTATAACTCCTTTTATGAGAGGTTCCAAGTAGTGACACCTAGAGTAATTGCATAAAACACACTGAAGAATATTGTGTATCATTTTCATATATTTATTCATTACAGGTACAAATTTATGATTATTTCAAGTTAGGGTTGTTGACTAATCCAAAACTAGTCATGGTTGAGACAAGTAGTTGATGAGTTGGCACATACATGAGGTGTATAGTTGATGATGTTGGTACATATTGATGAGTCATTTTTTATGCGTAGTTGACACATGATTGGTATATACTTGGTACATGGTTGGATGCACTTGTTTATGGTACAGGTTGATTACAGGTTGTTTGGTATAGGTTGGTGCATGGTTGATGCACTTGTTTATGGTACATATTGATATGTATTGATTATTGTTGCCTCATCTCAGTTGGTTCTGAGGGTGTAATATGAGTCTTTCATTATAGATTTGGTGCTCTTGTAGAGCTTTACTCTATTCAGTTGTTGCTGAAAAACCCCAAGGACCGTAGTCCGTAATAAAAAGAAAATTGTACATACATCTTTTGTTCTTTGTGTTCCTTGTGGTGATGACTTGTTGATGATATATTGTTGATATGTGTTGACATTTAAATGGTTATAAATGATATAAATGAGTAATGAGTTAATGGTGATTTTTAACTAAAGAGTTTTGGAAAAAGAGCCCTACACTATTCACCCTCTCCCTCTCAGTGTAGTCGGTGTGTCCAACAATTGGTTTCAGAGGGGGACTTCACTACAAGTCGTAAAAAGCTTGAAGGAGATCCATAGACACACAAATGGATGATGAAGTTTCAATACTTGATGAGGAAAACTATTCTACTTGGATAATATATATGAGAGTACATTTGAAGACAATGGGAGTGGCTATTTGGAGGGAAACCATTGGTGGATCAGTTTCCTTGAAGAACAAGTCAAAGTATGCAGCTCAAAGGGAAGGAAAGAAGAATGATGTATTGGCTCTCAAGACAATTCTTAGTGGACTCTCAATCCCTATCAAAGAGAGCATGGGACAATGCACTTCCGCCAAGGATCTATGGCTAAATCTAGAGAAGATATATCAATAAAAGAAAGAAGATGTTGAAGACCACTCCATCAAGATCATTAAAGGTAAAGAATCTCCAACTCTTGATTTCATATGTGATGATGTTGAAGGGATTTCAAATGAAGGAAAAGAATCAGGTGATGATGTTGGCAAAAAGGAAGATCTTGAAGATATTTCAAATGAAGGTAAAGAATCTCCAAAGACTCTTGATTGCAATGATTCAAAATGTGATGATGTTGAATTTTTCTCAAGTGAAGAAGAATATCTAGAAATAGTTTGTGTAAAGTTTGATGGTAGCTATCCCATGGAAAGAATAGAAGAAAATATATTAGAACTTCAAAAATAAGTTGAAGAGGGTTTATATAGATATAACAGTGATCATTATTATACACACTATAACTATCTTTCGGATAACACTAATAAATTTCTTAGGAGGAGTCAAAGGCACATCTTGAAGTTAAAGGGAATGCCCAAAGAACAAGAAGAGAGAAATAAAACTCATTTAGAAGAAAAGGAAGAAGAGATCAAAATACTAAAGAATTAAAAATAAGATATGAAGGTAGATGATGAGATTAGAAATTTTTTTGAAACTATTGTCCATCTCAAGACCCAAATTGAAGAAGCCAAAAGGGTAGAGGAACTATTGAAGGATCAAATAAATGAAAATGAAGAGTCATGTCATAAGTTAGAAGATGAAGTTGTTGACCTTAGAAAGAAGGTAGAGAACTCAAACAAATTTTTGACTAGCTCACAAATCTTGGATGAGATCTTGGAAAGTTAAAGATCACCATATGATAAGTCAAGTCTTGGATACAAAGAAGAAGCTACACTTGTTGAAGAAAGCACCTCAAAGAAGCATGAGGTAAGTCCATCAAAGAAGGAAGACAATGTTTCAAAACAACCATCTACACAAGGCAAAGTAAATTTCAAAAGAACAAAGCAAGGAAGACATCAAGAAGCTATCTTTGGGACACCAAAGCAAAGGTATGAAAGTATTTTTCATGGGCATTGTTATTCATGTAATGAATATGGTCACAAATATTTTGAATGTAGATCTTATGAAAGGAGATATAATGGAAGAGTTTATAACACCATAAGGTGTTGGAGATGTGATCAAGTAGGACACATTGTTGTTCACTATAACACCATGAGATGCTACAGTTGTAGTGGATTTGGCCACAAATCCCAGGATTGTTGGAACACAAGAAGAAATTCCATGATGAGGACTTCACATAGCATGGCTAGAAGAAGAAATGGAGTAAGAAAGGGAGACATCTTTGAAAATATGGATGATCAGAGCTCAAGTTCTGAGAAGCAAGGACACCTTCAGAAGTGGGTGAAGAAGACTAAGTAGCCAGAGCATAATGGAATCCTTAAGGGAAGATACGGTAAGTCATCTATTGAAGCATACATGGGTAATAATGGTATCAGTCACGTACATACGCAGTCTGACTTTGAATAGGTCGCGTACATACGAGAGTTGTTGTGCAGCAGGCCAAGTATATGTGGTAAAGCCTTGGGAACAAGGAAATGCACATGGGTTGCAGCTTGATGTGATGGTATAACTCTTTGTTGCAGGTTCTGACACTATTTGCTACAGGTTTTCATGTTTCTATATTGGATTATGTATTGTGATGATATAAAATAAAAGGTCATCTTGGATGCATGGCACTAACCTATGAGCATGGATTGAGACATTTTTCTGTTGAAGAACAATGCTGGTTATCACAGTGAAGTCAATGGTACCTTGGTTATGTGATATATATTGATGATGCTAGCTAGATATGTCATTAATCTATTAAGGCACACTACTAGTACATGTGTTGTTGGAAGCTTAATATTTGTTGTAGTGAATGGAGAATTGATGTTGATCTGTTGGTGTACATGGATGGTACATATATTGAAGTTTCATTGATATATCTTATGATGTATTATTGGAAGCATACTTGTTGGAAAACTTGATTCATGCATTTGGCATATGGATGGGCTACATATTAGGACATGTAGTTGGTGATTTGATGAGGTGATCATGTTGTAAATCATAGCTTGATCCCTAGTCGATATATGATTAGTATATTTTGGGTACATTTGTAGAGGCAGCTACTAGAAATTTGATGGGCACATATTTTATGGAGGATTTGACATACATGTATGAGTACACAGTTGATGCACTTTCTTGGTACAGGTGGTGATACATGTTGATATGCATGTTTGGTACACTCATAGATGACATATGTTTGATGATAGTACACCATTGGTATTACTTGATCAACACAACAACTGGTATTTGTTTGAGATACATGGTTATGGCACTTGGTTCATGGTGGAGACATGTCATGAGTGATATGACAATTGTTTGGCATTTTGGTAGATACACATGTTGGCATTTGGTTGATACATTCAATGGATGATATCTTTTGGCACATTGTTGATGTACATGGGTGGTGTGCATGATGAGCACACATTTTGGTATAGGATGTACTTGGTTGATATTTTACTCATGATTCTCTATTTCATTGTTGACATATCTTTCATGATGTTTGGTATGGAATGAGTTTGATGCATGAACAAGTCCAAGGATCGTTATATGGTAACATATTGTTCATTTTGTAGTAAATAAAGAGGGATACATACCCATAGGGGGAGTCATTCTTCTTCCCATGGTTCTAAGAGGATAAAAGGGCCCTATACTTGAAGAAAAAGCACAGAGGCATGGTTCCAGGGGGAGCAATGGTCACAAGAGGAGTATGAGCGATGTATCTTCAGCATTACATCCCTTATTAAAAATGGGAGAGATTATTCAGAGGAATATCAAAGAAATTCAGATAGGGGGAGTAGCCCCAAAGAGAGTTCAAGCAAGGGGAGAAGCCCCAAGAGGAGAATGACCCTTTTCCATTGATGTCAAAGGGTGAGATATAGTCACATTGATGTGATTGATGGGGGGAGATAGTCATATTGATATGATTGATGAATATTGATGTAGAGCATGCCTTGTATACATGTTGACATCAATTATTGGTGTTGACATCAATGTTGGTATTGCCATCAATGCTAAAGGGGGAGATTGTTGGATCATGTTGTCATTGATGCCAATGGTTTGAATGATTGATGTCAAGTGATTGATTGATGCCAAAGGATTGATTGATTGATTGATGATTGATGTCAAATGTAATATGTATTTTCCTTGATGATATTAGATATATGTCAAGTATATGATGCATATGATGTCATGCATCGATGAAGATGGATCAATGAGTTGTCATTGATACATGATGCAAAGATGAATATGGTTCAATGTGGTTTCTTTGATATATGATGCATAGTTAGATTTATCATTATAGTCTTGTCATGGCTGATAAGGTGCACAAATGGATGAACTCCAAAGTGGTCCCCTTATGGTGAAAGCCCTCATGGGAAGATGCTTTATGGTTGAGTTATCCTAGAAGAATGGTTGGAGGACCTATGCTTGAGTGTGGAATAATAAGATTAAGATCAATGAATTTGTTAGTGAAACTATCCTAGATGGATAGTGCTTGTCATTCCATTTTCGGTGGTATGTGGAACGTCACATAACTCCTCACGGTTAGAGAGTTATGGTCATAAGAAGTTGGAGAACCCATGTTTGGGTAATGGACCCAAGTTTGTTTGATGGATAATGGCATGAGTTTTGATATATTTTCAGGTAATATTATTCTATATGGATAGTACATGTCATGCCATTTCTAGTGGTATGTGAAATTTCACATAAATCCTCATGGTTTGAGAGTTATGGCTTTACGAAGTTGGAGGACCCCCATATGTTGTCTTGAAGCCCCAAATGGTCAAAGAAGTCAATGTTCTTGAAAATAAGAAATCATTATTTAAATGATAAAGTAAAGTGGCAAAGTCAAAAAGGATTATTTAAATGATAAAGTAAAGTGACAAAGTCAAGAAGATTATTTAAATGATAAAGTGAAGTGACAAAATCAAAGAAGATTATTTAAATGATAAAGTGAGGTGACAAAGTCAAGGAGGAATATTTAAATGATAAAGTAATGGAGAAATTTCTAATTATGGAAAGTGGTTAACCCTAAAAATGAGGAAAATAGGTTAAGTGACCTAGAAATGGGTTAAGTGACCTAGAAATGGGTTAAGTGACCTAGAAGTAGGTTAAACCTAGAAATGGGTTAAGTGACCTAGAAATAGGTTAAACCTAGAAATGGGTTAAGTGACCTAGAAATAGGTTAAACCTAGAAATGGGTTAAGTGACCTAGAAATGGGTTAAGTGACCTAGAAGATGGAGAGTATAAATAAGAGGCAAGGATCTCTCATTTTAGATAACACTTGAGCATATTGAAGATCTATAGGTGACTGAGGTAACCAAAGGATATCTAATCCAAATTTCAAAGGGAAGGTGAAGAAAAGAGGGCCGAAATTCAAGGGAGGATAAATTCTTTTGATGATGCTTTCTAAGGTATGTTATTTACAGGTCATCCCACCATTTTCACAATAACTTTTTTTCTATAATGATTCAAACCATGATATTGATATTCCATTGAGGAAGCATATCCAAGTATCTGTGGTAAAAAAATTAGCTTGTGGGTCGTTGTATTTTTGGAGATACACTCTGTGGAAAATAGGGTTTGTGGCTAGTCCTTAAACTAGTCTAAAACAAGTGTTTCGGGTAAAAACGTCATAACTTCGTCATAACAGATCCAAATTCAGTGAGACCAATTGTGTTGGTTATATTATATTATTTAGTATATTGAGTAATAGTTTCATATTGATTAAACAAACATTCCATTCAGGGTACGCTCTACAAGGTCGCTCTCTAGAATAAGCCAGAATTCAACAAGGTATGCCATTTTTTCTATAACTCCTTTTCTGAGAGGTTCCAAGTAGTGACACCTGGAGGAATTGCATAAAAACACTGAAGAACATTGTGTATTAGTTTCATATCTTTATTCATTATAGTTACAAAGTTATGATTATTTCAAGTTAGGGTTGTTAACTAATCCAAAACTAGTCATGGTTGAGACAAGCAGTTGATGAGTTGGCACACACATGAGGTGTATAGTTGATGATGTTGGTACATATTGATGAGTAATTGTTGATGATTAGTTGAGACATGATTGGTATATACATGGTACATGGTTGTATGCACTTTTTTATGGTACAAGTTGATTACAGGTTGTTTGGTATAGGTTGGTGCATGGTTGATGCACTTGTTTATGGTACAGATTGATATTTGTTGAGGATTGTTGCCTCATCTCAGTTGGTGCCGAGAGTGTAAGATGATTCTTGCATTATAGATTTGGTGCTCTTGTAGAGTTTTACTCTATTCAGTTGTTGTTGAAAAACCCCAAGGATTGTAATCCGAAATAAAAAGAAAATTTTACATACATCTTGTGTTCTTTGTGTTCCTTGTGGTGATGACTTGTTGATGATATATTGCTGATATATGTTACTGATATGTGTTGAAATTTAAATGGTTATAAATGACAGCAATGATTAATGAGTTAATGGTGATTTTTAACTGAGGAGTTTTGGAAGAAGAGCCCTACACTGTTCACCACCCCCCCCTCTCAGTGTAGTCGGTGTGTCCAACACACTTGAGTCATCATATTTTGTTGGGTGAGTGGGACTCAAATGTGGGGTAGGATTCCTACAATAACYCACTTCTTATGATGGATGTCTTTGATTTGAAATTTCATTTTGTCTAACAATATCTTGAACCACTAGTCATAATCCCATACGGTTTCTCCACTCTCCTATTTGATCTCTTTGATCTCAATTATACTTTTCAATTTTGACTTATGATTCTAGAACTTCCTAAGAAGATATCTCTTCATATTTATTAGGGACGTAGTTTTTCCCATCGACGTAGTTTCCTTGTACTTCATATATCACGTCATAGCTTTATCCCTGGAGGTGGTCTCCAACTACCCTATATTAGATGCTTCATCTGTGATTCTCTTCACAAACCACATAGATTCACATGTAATCCAATGTTGTTCGACATCGTCTCTACCCGTCCCATGGAATGCGAATAGCCTTAGGATTATGTCTTGGTTTTCCATACTCAACCTAGTGGTGTGTCCTCCTCACTGACCAATAGCTTTTGGTGATATGGATATTGATACTAAAACTCTTCATTGTGAAGTATTGTTAACTTTGACCTCTTCTTCACTCATATATTCTCTTCTACTTTCTTCTACTTATATCTCCACACTTTCTTCATTTCCTTTTTCTTGATTACAAATGTGCAAGGGGGGTGGTTCAAAGAGGGGATTCCTCCATCTTTTCTCATTATCCTTGGTAAGGGATCCCAAAGAGATTCCTACCTGTAGCTATGCAATCTCATTCACAATCTCTAAAGCCTCTTCCCCTTCTCATAGGGGTCCATCACCATATTTTACCACATCAATTCTACTAATCTACGCCTCATATTCCTCTGATGTGAATACATCTCTCAACAACCAATGATATCCGATTTTGTCATCTCCAACCCTACTCCCACTACTCTTAGTATCCTCACTTGATACCCTACTCCTAACATTTCATCTCCTTGATAGTCTCTCTCCTTCTGCACTTCTCTCTGGAAAAAAACTGTCTCCCACACATCCTCCTGGTGGGGTCTCCTTTCTCTTCATTTTGGGTTTGAACCCTCATCCTTCATCCCTTGCTATCTTCTTTTCACTCCTATTTTCAACTTTCCTCCTTAGCTCAACTCTTCTTGCATATCTCTCGACTCTTTTTCTCTTTTTCTCTTCTAGGTCCATTCACTTCCAACCTCATTTCATCATCTTATGGATCCCTCCTAGTGGATCCATTATCTCTCTCTTACCCCCCTTCTTTTTAAAATTGCCCCATCAACACGAGGGGGTATACTCTACCATCCTATTGGGCTCCATGTGCATCAACCCCTTCTCCACAAACAACATCTTGATCCATAGGAGAATGTCTTCCAACAATATTTTTCTAGGGCTAGTCATAAATTTTCTTACAACATTTGTTGGTGTATTTAATTGCCTAATTAAATAAACTCAATCATCCAATACATTAATTTTCAACTTGGGGTGCGTCCTTTTATTGCAGAGTTATGTGCAAAATATATGCAAGAAAAAATTGTCTAACCGAAACTATCCTGTAATCTGAAGGATAAAATCTTAAGAATTAAGCACACACTACATACTAGATTCCACACTACTGAAAGGAAACACCCTTGTTTAATTATAAATCACTCTTGTTTGAGTAAAACAAACTTGCTTGAAAGAAAAAAATATTCACTACTATCTTGAAATGGAACACACTAACACTTCTTTGAATTAAGAACACTCTGCTGAAACAAAATCACACTTGCATAAATGAAAGGCACTCTTGTAGAATTGAATTAAACAACTGAAAACAAGCAAACCATGCTGGAAATAAAACTCACTGCTGGAATTAAACACTCTGCATACTTGATGGGAGTGAAACAAATTGCACTATTGTTGGGAATGAAACACACTGCTGAAATTAAACAAGCTGCACTCTTGCTGAGAATGAAACACACTGCTGAAATTAAACTAACTGCACTCTTGCTGGAAATGAAACACATTGTTGAAATTAAACAAACTACTCGCTTGCTTGAGAAACAAAACAATATGCACTTTGCTGAAAATAAAACAAACTCACTCTTACAAAGGTAAACCACCCAACTTAAGGGGAACTACACCTTTCTTAAACAAGAAGTAAATCTAAAACTAATTAATCCTCTAACCCAATAAACATTCTAGAAAATACCAAGTTATCAGATCAACACAAATACCCTATAGTAGCCACAATCAAATGAACTAAATATAATTCACAGTATTTCAATGATACAGTCGAGTAACAACAATCTACAATTGTGTTAGAACATCCACAATTAATAACACATAACAATAACAACAATATGGAACTACGACTGTAAAGTAACACTCACGACATCAATCAAAGAAAAATACCTAGTGGTACAATAACAACAACCCTGCTAAAGAGGAGGGCTCCTCCTCCTTAGCACAAGATAGAAAAGTTACAGAAACTGTAACTTAATTGAACATAAAATGAACCATGAATTTTTTGAGTCTTTATTAATAAAAAATCAGAAGTTACAGATGCATATGTTGTTCCTCATCGACCAGTTTGACTGTTGAAAAACTAGACTAGCCTAGAAGCATATGTACTCCATTTTTAGAGATCCTCGTTCTTAGATAATCTTAATAATTGAAAATTACAAACAACCTTAAAAGTATTTCAATTCTCAAGCCGTTCATTACAATATTAAATAGAATATATTCAATATCTTTCATAACCGGTCGTAAAAAACATGATTAATTATAGATATTTCCCAATGAACTATCATATAATTTGGGCTAAAGAAACAAACTCMTGACAAATATAATAATCATGACTTTGTAAAATAGCCACATTATTTAGGAATACAATTCATTGCCACGAGGGACTTGCATGGAMTATAAACTTGATCAACATATGCAAAAACAGTCTCTAGATAATATTGTCGATCTGTTAGGAGTAAMAACACTATGAGAGTAATAACACTTCCATAGTAATAATAGTTGGGAGAAACAACACTTCGGGAGTAACAACACCTGGGAGTAACAACTCCTCTAGTAGCCRATCATCCTGTAGGTAATTCTTGACACTTCATTAATAAATACCCAAATCAACCATTATCCTTCTCAAATGAAAGCAAGACTTGATAATTGAGGAAACATTTGAACGTATCATACCTGCAAAAAAAAGACAAGATATTGGACAGTAATGGTTATAAAAAGGACATGGATGATATAAGAAAATAAGGTGACGTAATAATAAAAGGGTGACAAAAAGGTGTCAATTCCTGAACCCAACATCTCCCCCCAACTAAAGCAACTACATGTCCTCATGCAATCCATTATTAAGTCAGAATTCAAGTCGAGGTGGAAATACTAGAGGTGCATATTAGTGAGGTTGTATGCTCCAACAATGTCCTCTTGATGAGACCTATATCCATTGGACATTAAATCTATCCATCAATCCTCATCATGTCGTAGCTCATACAAATGTTGATATCTTTTGATAGGGAGTTCTATTAATGAGAATGTGTATCTAAGGCCAAGCCAGCTAGGTCCATAGTGTCTGATACAATCCATATATCTGGTTACTCTTGAATTTCAACAACCAGTATATCCAGATTGGGGCTAATGATATAGTCTCTTTCTTCTTCAGGATGAAATTCCTCATTTTTATGCAACGATCATTCTTATGTAACAACAATGTCTTTGGCATGTTCTTGTGTATCATCCAAAGAAGACCTCTCTGTTCCTTTCTCACCATGTCATTCTTCATTTCCTGGAGTTTCAACATCCACTTCAGTGACTTGGCTAGGTTTAGTTATCTCTCTTCCATGTACCACTAGTTCTTGTGTGATAGCAATATCTTGGAGCAATTTTT
>JASDQU010013598.1:51402-64693 GCA_032191745.1 Picea mariana | reverse complement strand
TCTTTGGCATGTTCTTGTGTATCATCCAAAGAAGACCTCTCTGTTCCTTTCTCACCATGTCATTCTTCATTTCCTGGAGTTTCAACATCCACTTCAGTGACTTGGCTAGGTTTAGTTATCTCTCTTCCATGTACCACTAGTTCTTGTGTGATAGCAATATCTTGGAGCAATTTTTCTGTGACAGTCTCGGAAGGTTCCCCTATTTCTCTGTCACTATGTTGTTCCTCAACTCCTGGAGTTTCAAAATTTGTTTCGATCATATAACTAGGCCCAATTTTCTCCGTGTCAAGTAATACTAGTTCTTGTGTAGCAGTAGTGTCCCCAACCATACCTTGATCACTTTGTGCAATCTTAGCAGATGCCTCGTCCTCCTTAATAGGTTCTATCTGAACTCCTACTGAAACAAATCTTGGTGCTAACACATAATCATCTGCATATATTTCTTGGTTAAGGATTTCACTACATGTCGAACATATCTATGCCTACAAGTTGAGAAACATGGGCTAGGACTCTTGGTCCTGTGGGTTTTTCTTCCTCCTGGAACTTCCCTTGTAGAACCTCAAGTAGTTCTTCGAGCCTAGAATTTTCCTCTTTTAAACGATCAATTTGTTTAAGTAAGGATTCAATTTTACCTATCTTGCAGCCATTGATCATTGCTCTAGCCTTTCCTTTCTTTGCAACAATTGGATTTCCAACAAGTTCTTGTTGGTGAACATCGATGATTAGTGGTTCATATGATTGAGTTGTCTCTTCTATTGAGGAGGACCTTGTCCTTGTTCTCGGGAAGTCATCAACAAATCCTCAAAATGGCCTCTTTTTCCTTCTTCTCTGTTGTAGAGGTTCTTCCATGATAGAGTAGGGTTTGCATTCTTCCTCACTGAAGATAACATTACATGTTTATTATTTTCACAAAATCTTCATGGGAATGCTCATGAATGGTTCTTTTCATTTCTTCCTAGGACCATTATCACTTGGGATGTGTTGGAAACATCATTTGTTGAAAATTTCATCCCAAATGTTTTCAATGTTTCTATCTGTCCACCCTCTCCCATATGGATACAAGATAATGAAGTGAATGATTTAGAAGAAATGTCTAATCAAATATTGGAATATTTTCCTGAATCAAGTCATATTTCTGAAAATGAGAACAAAAACTCCAATTTGCAAGTGCAAGATTTCAACTTTTCATATACTCCATATGAGGATCTTTTTGGTAGCAATTTTGAGAATGAAAACGAAGAGTATCCACCAAATTCATAAGAATATTTCATCCAACATACTCATGTGGATGATGTTGCAACATATGATGAAAATTCACAAGAACATTTGCAACAAGAAGAATTGGTGAAACAAATTAATATTGAGAACAATGATGGGCATGATTGTCATTGCATGAAGGGAGAATGCTTTCAAGACATTGTCGATGAATCAAGAATCTTGCATGTGGTGGGTAATAAGGAGAAAGATGAAAATAATTTAAAATTGGAAACTTCTCATCCAAGCAAATATTGCAACACTCGTGAGAAACTGAGAGTTTATTTTATTGAATCATGGTTCCAAAGCATTGTTATCCAAGCAATGCAATCAGATTTTGGGCACATCCAACTCAATTTTATTTCAATATTATTTGGGCATACTCTTGATTTATTGATAATAAAATTGATATGTTCCCCAATTATGGATTTCATTCCACAAATCAATCGTATGCTTGAATGGCTACATTGGAAATCTACTTGCACTTGAAAAGTGTCCCTTTCCTCCAAGCAGGTTAGTGTAGGTAGATCTTGTTTGTACATAGTATTCTTCTTCAGTCAAAGTTTTGCATAATAAAGCATTTGATAAATGGAGATAGTGTTTGAAGATGACTCCATATCCCAATGGAGAAGGGATCCAAACTAGGATTATGGATTCTTAGTAACCCACAGGGGGTCACTGTTCCATAGTTAAAGCCAGTTGTTGATAAACAATTTGGTCACCTTGATTTTCCACTCTTTGGAATAATAATTTTTTTTTTATATATAAGAAGTATAAAATTTTGAATGATGATAATCTCATGGTGCATCCCTCTATCTCATCTTCATCATGCACTTTACAAATTAAAAATATGAATCTGTATGCTCAAGATATCCATGTTTTTGTCCAACTGCCAAAGATCTCTGATAGCCTCCATACTTAATTATTTTCAAATTACTCTCTTATATTTTAACTTCTCTTCTCATTTCTTTCTTGGTTTCCTCTCACTTATTTCTCTTATACCTAGTTTCTAAGTATAGACATAGTCTCATTCTCAAGTCAGAAACTATCTTATACTTAGTTTCTAAGTCTCATTCTCAAGTCTCTTATACTTTGCAGGATCCCACACCCCTTTTTATCATTACTCCACTCAACTCACTACATCTAATCATGATCCCCATCACTTCACTCTCCCATACTTCACATTTTTTCCTAATCCCCTTCCCCCTCTCTTCCCTCCTCTCATATCTACACCCCAACATGATCCTCTCTCTTACCTCATCACTCCTCCTACCTCCATCCCCTCTTGTTCCTTATCCATATTCTCCCATTAATATATTTTTAATTCCCCTTTTCCTCACTTCCCACATCCCCTTGTGACACCATACTCATTTCCCCCTTCCTCATCTCTCACCCCACAGTGTCTTGACACTCCTTATCACTTCACATCCGATCCCCTCACCATGTTGTGACAGTCTACCCCAACAACCTCTCCTCACTCCCAAACCCTCCATAAGTCACTCTCATCCATATCCCTTATTCTCCCTTAGCCTAATTTCCTAAGTGTTATTCACTTTTAATAGAAACCTATTACATCAAGAAACGTGGAGACCAATGACACTATGAGACATGGTGACCGATGACATTATGACACATGGAAGCCAATGACACTATGACACATGGAAGCCAATGACACTATGAAATGTGGCGACCAATGACACTATGACATGTGGCATCCTATGGAATCATATCACAGTGAGACACATGGAAATCATTGGGTGCCGACTAGGTGATGACATGGGCCTTGAATGGGAAATGAATGGACATCGACTGGTCTACTAAAATTTTAATTGAGTCATTAATTTTCCTAAGGAACTGTCTCCATAAGATCCTTTTGTTTCCCATAAGTCATACGAATGAATTTACCATATAAAAATGAAATTATAAACTAACACAATGCATGTGGGATTGAAAAGGGCGAATTTAGATCAAGGGAAAGAATTGATTCACAAATTAAATAGATGGTTGTTGAGCAACGCTCTTTCAGATGTCATAATTCAAGATCCATATGTATGTTTTTGGAAAACCATACCTCATCGGAAAGGTAATTAGATGAGGAAGACGATGGAGTATGTTTCAAGGGTTGAAATTGTCTATAATTTTCTCAGAAATTAAAAGAAAAATCATCTATGTTTTCATGATTTGTTGATAAACTTGTTCGGAACCTCAACTTCTTGAGGCTATAACTTGAGATCCAGAACTCCAAATATCACTCAAGTGGAATCATTGGAAATTTGGAATGATGAATATTGTACCTAGAATGGTTTCCATGGCTAACAAGACACCTATCATTCTCAAAAAAATAAAAACATAGTCCACTCTTTTAAAAGATAATCAACTTGAAAATTTTAAAATAAAATTTTATTAAACAGATTTTATTGAAGACGAAATGGGCCCCACTTCAATGCATAGATTTAAATGATACAAAGTCATTAATAAGACTTTAATGAAGCATTAACTAAAGTTATTTACTCCAAAAAAATAAGCATGTGGAAAATTCTAGAAAGATAAAACCCTAACTACTTCAAGAAGCATTAGGAATAGATTTAAAAAGAGAGAAGATAATCAAAGAAGGGTTAGAAGATAAAAATAGAAAGGTTCAGCCATCATTATGCAACAAAGTCTCTGAGTATAATTAAAGATCTCGATTTTTCTTCTTCTTCTTCTACACTATTTTTCTCAAGGCTTTACGCTTGTATTTCTGAACTTAGGATAAGGTTGAGATTTTTGAGTGTATTTATTTTATTTCTTTCAAGACTCCTTCTCTAAAAATATCATGGAGTATTTTACAACCATATATATGACTAATAAATGTAAGCTAGGATGGTCTAAATGATTCATGGAGGTTTAGTCCTTGCATTTGACAAGCTTCATTTATGATCATTAGTCAATTGGTTTACTAAAATGATTTTTATTGTGGCATATCTTTTATGAAACTTCATAGTGTAATTTCAATGATTTCTCAAACTTTGAGTTTATGAGCACGAGATTTTTGAAGTGCACCGATCATATTCACTTATGTTTTGAATGCAATACACTTTTAAAGTTCTATGAATTTATCAAGAACATTTCACTCTTTTTCTTGTGAGAATATATGGATGCATATTCAACTTGTATGTGTTTTAGAGGGTTGTAATAATGAAGTTGAGCGTGCATTTATTTTGATATTTAATCCTTTCTTCATTTTTTTTTATTGTTAAAGAAGTTGTTTGGTCCATTTCCAAGCAAATGTTACATTCAAAGAAAAATATGGTTATCAAGAACCATTTCATATACAAATTAAAACAATAAAGATATTGGGGTGTTGTTTATCATTATTCCATTTGACACTCCAATCCAATAACATCAAATTATATCTTTTGGACAATTATAGAGAAGTAMCACCTCTATAAAAATACATGGGGATATTTTATCCTTATGAGGTTGTTGTTTGGATCTTGACCAATCTGAACATCAACATTCATCTTCAAAAAAACTTATCTTCATCAATTCATTATATGATTCCATTTCATGACTCGTAATTAATCATCAACCATAGTTTTGTTGCATGTGTATCAACAATCAGGTCATATGTATCACAAGTAACATCAACCATTTGAGCTAGATAATATATTTCACAAATTGCATTAACCTTTTATATGAGGTCATTTGTTTCACATATTTTATTAACCATGTTCTCAATTTGTTTCTTTTTTTCTACTAATTTTAGTTGAAGTGCTTCAATCAATTTATCATTTTGATCAATTTTCTTGTGAAGATTAACAACCTAATTATCCAATTCATGTAACATAGTATACCTAGGGGCATAATATGGGGTACCGAAAGGAAATAATAATAGATATATGACTATGTATTTCTATGTATGGAGGTCAGTTTTAATAAATAATTCCTATGTAATAGCGTGAAAAACAATGAATGTAAGAAGTCTTATTAGAAGGTTCCACCTACTAGAATGTTCCTTCTCTATAATGTTCCTAGGAGGTCAATGAATGTAAGAAGGCTTAATAGGAGGTTCCACCTATTAGAATGTTCCTTCTCTAGAATGATCCTAGGAGGTACGATATTACTATATAAAGAAGTATAAGAAATGTAATGAAGCATGGTGAATAATATTGTAATTGATTATCAAGTATTGCTTGAGGAGTGTTTCCTTCCTTAAGGAATAGTTAATGGTGTTACCCTCCCTCAGGGGTTTTCTCTATAATTCTCTCGTGTTCATTATTTTGTGTGAATGATTTGTTTTATTATTGAATTTAAGACTTTCTTTTCTATATTATATATTTAGATCTAAGTTACACAACATGTTAGGAGTCTTCTAATTCTTTGATTTATTGATTAGCATTTTGCAAATGATTTCCTCCTTTACCCATTTTATATTTTTCACCTATCGTTCTCGCTTGTACTCACTCACTTATATGTTTATGTATGTGTCATGCTTGTTTTCACTCATCTCCAAAAACCTTAGGGTGTCAAGTACTATCGATCATGCACCCCAAATTGTGATTTTATAATGATTTAATTTCATTGAAAATGATCTCCTTATTCAAATTTCAAGCAAGTCTTTTTTTTTACAATTCTCTCAAGGGTTTTGTAACTCTACTCTTAATTCAATGACTCAAACTTGTTTAATTGATTATTTGAATTTTCAATGAATTAATGTTCCATGAATATTAGAGGAACAAACACATTTTAGTCTCCTCTTACATGATATTACACATCACTTTATGGATGATTGAATTAATGGATTAAACTTAGATCAAGTTTTTATGCCTTGTTACATCATGTGGGTATTGTTTACCAAATTAAATGTGTCAAAAAACTAGAAAAAAAAAACATAAAATTCCAAGAAATCAATCACAATTGCACACAAGTACAGGTGTCCTTAGACCTCCTTATTCAAATTTCAGTATAGGTCTAGGACAAATGCCACCACTACAAAATGAATACTTTTATAAAAAAATGTTGTATATTAAGTGTTCAACCATGATTCATATTTTCCACTAAGTCATATCACAAAGACACCTTCAATTTTTTCATATCTAGCGCCAAAAGTTTCCCATTTTTCACAAAGGATTCTTGTAACATCCCGCTCTGGCGCACTGAGCGAACTTATTCATAGAGGACACTTGCTCGCAAGTGATCCAGATTATTATGCTATTAAAACATTTGATTTTGATTATGAGGCGATATGGGTTGATGACATGGTTTAACTACATTGACATAGACAGGTGCTATTGACTCGGTTTTACTAAGTGTGCAGGATTTTGGACCTCGAGGATGCAGAAGCATTGATGGAACCCCTTGGACTCCGGATCAAGTCAGGGAGTGTACCATTGGGGTTTGATTGTTTTACTGTGATATTAGTGCATCTGATTAGATGATATGATATGTATATATTCTGACATGATTTGTTGATGATGCAGGTTGATGATAGCTTGTCGATCAGACTCACATGTGGAGTAAAGGGGTCACACACGACTACCAGAGATGTTGAGGGAGAGGTGTGGAAAGCAACCCTGCCACAACCTACTAGCACTCCTGCCGTGGCTCGAACTGTAGTTAACGTTTACCTAGTTCGAGAGGACCCACGATGCCATGAGGGAAGATTACGACAGTCGCTCATGATGATTCTAAGGGGTGCGCAATAAGGCGGGGGCCTTATTCCTTAGAGGCCCTTAGTCTCCCACAAGTTCACCTGGTGGAGTATTGATTCCAAGGGTTTTTATGTCTACCAAGTCATTTAAGAGGCGAGTGACACCCTTGGAGCACATAGTGCGTCCTGAAGGGCACGTCGCATAAGGAAAACAGATTAAGGCGAGTGGCACCCTTGGAGCACGTAGTGCATCTTGAAGGGCATGTCGCACAAGGAGAATAGATTAAGGTGAGTGGTACCACTTGGAGCACCTAGTGTGTCCTGAAGGGCACGTCGTGTTGTTGATGATAGATGAATGAACCTAGACGGCCTTAGGATGATCATTGTGATAAGAATTAAAAAAAAAAAAAAACTAGTTTCCCTAATAGAATGTCGCCCATCACGAAAATTTAAGGTTTAAGTCTAAACTATGATAGTGGTAAAATGTTATCTCTCGATAAATAATAATAATATTAATAATAACCGCATAAATAATAATTTTGATCTTCGTTAAATATTGTAACATGAAGGGAGTAAGAAATTAATCTGTTGGATTAAAATTTAATAAGGGAATTAATTGTTTTATTACTTGGATAATTTAAAATATACTAATTAAATAAGAAAAGGGAAAAAGGGTTAATTTCCACACCTGCCTTTTTGAGTTCTAAGTAAAAAGGGGAAAGAGGGAAAATCTAAAATATTAGGAAACTAGGAAAAGAGGTAAACATAAAAAGGGAAAAGGGGGAACTTAAGGGGAAAAGGCAGAAAGTCAAACTTAGTAAAGAATCTACCATTTAAGAGATTTCTAATTTAAACTGAATTAGCAATTTGATAATAGGAAAAGCCATTAAAACCTGTAAGAGAATTTGGGGACACCTAGGAGTGATTCTAGGAGTAACTCTAGGTGGGTGAGGGAAATAAAGATAATTAGTTAATTAAAGAAATTAAATTATGGAGGAATGTAGGGGATGGGGGACACTTGTACGGAGAAGAATTTTTAGGAATTTATTTTTAAAACTTTAACTAATTGATATTTAAGGAAAGAAAGGAAGTTCGAAACTCTATATAATGAAGGAGGGAGAAGGATGAAAGATCTTCTTCTGGTTTTGCGTAACGTTACGCTGCAGAAATATCCACTTGATAGACTTAACTTGTGGGAGTTGGGATACCCAACTCGGTGAGGAGTGGTAGCTCAGCCTTGCAAGGTGAGCTGGGAGCTAGACAAAATCTTTGGATAGTGAGTGTGTGGCCCCTTTGTGGCTCAGGGGGCTAAGGGGGAAGAAGAGTACCCCTAGCATTGGCTGGGAGGTACCAGTGAAGTCTCGCCGGTCGACACACGGGAGTTGCAGGGAGCATGCGAGACGTCCACTCCGAATAGGCAATGGTACACTTTCCTCGTTTGTATGGTAATTTGTTTTAGAACTTATGCTTGAATCTGCATTTTTACTTGGGTAAGTGAACTGATTGTCTAGATGGTATTATGAAATTTTCTTAGCCTAACTTGATGATAGATTGTCTTCCATGACCTTCGTTTCCCCGCATGTCTTGACCACCTGGCTATGTTGATGGTGACCTTCGTGGTTGTTTAGCCTTCGTCCCTAGCTCACCAGTCCTTGCTTGAGAAGTCGTCCAGGAGCTTTATCTATGGTCGTCGCCTTAGCGTTAAAAGACCTATGGATCTCAACGCCTTGCTTTTCTGTGCGAGGATAATGAAGCGAAGGATGAACCTATCAGTCGTCTACCCTTGATGTTTGTCCCTGGCTGATTGTTGATTCTGCCACCTGGAAATGACCTCTGCGTGTGGATTATCTGGTGTCCTGGTTGGTACTCTCTATGCCTTGACTGATAGAACCCTGCAAATTTTGATGTTGGCAAAGTTTTTGACTTTGTGTTTTCATATCTTGTTGGACATTCCTGCATTTAATTACCTCTGCACTTGATTTACTTGAAGACACTTCAACTTGCGTTTTCCCCCTTGAATGATAATTTGTAAGTTATGTGGACAGTGTTTATGGTAGTATATTTTATTGCCAGAGGTCGTTTCTTGATATGTCTACAAATATTTTATTTATTTATAAGGGACAACATATTGTACATCAACAACTTCGAAATTAACAAACAACAATACCTCGAATCCTCTTCCATTCATAGGTAGCGAGTCTCTACCTTGATCGACAATGAATGCATGCCTTAGCGTTAGGATGAAATGATGAATGCGTGTTATCTTGAGATGGATTTGTTTTTAACCTGAGTTAATACGTTTTTATAGTATGATGAATGCGTTATTATCTTGCTCAGATTGTTTTGTTTTACTCTGAGTTATGTAATTTTTACCACGATTTACCTGTTAATGTTCTTGCGATTTTATGCCCTTGATGGCAATCCTTGTTTTTTTCAGCTAAATTCAGACAACAATTACCATGGTGCGACAACGATGCTTTAACCCTTTGTGACTGTGAAATAATCCTCAGACCACGTTTCCAATTACCGTCTTTCGGCTGTGAACTTTAGCCGTTTTATTTGTCTGCGATTTTATCACCTTTCAATAGCGATTTTGCTCAGCGTGTTTATCACCTTTTAATCGAAATTTTTACCTGGCAACACATCTGGGCATTTCACTGTTTAGGGTAGTGTTTCCTTCTTCCGGCAATTGGTGAATGTGCAATGTTAGGCTATGCTTTACCAGCCATCTGTCCATGATAGGGTTGCGGCATAGCCCTCATTCTCCCTACCCAATGGACCACATTTTTCACACTACCCATATTGTGTTTTACCTACTTGAAGGACCCTGAATTTGCAAATTGTATCGACTACGTGTTGTCTGCCACTGACCCCGATTTCCATGCTGTGAATGGTGGAGTTGTCCCTGGTATGCCTGCGATTAACCCTGCAACTGTTAGTGACGGCTTACTTTGATAGGCAGTGAATCCACCCCTTTATTGAGTGTGAGGTGAATCTTTAAACACTCTTGAGTTCCTGTGGTAAGTAATTGCATGTCGAATACCTTATTCACAGCGTTTCCTCCCTTTTTCACAATGTTATTTTCTCAATAAATGGCCTTAAATTCACTGTATGTAAAGGGAATGTTCTCACCAGGGTTTTAATGGTTTCACCTCTATTGTGTAGCGGGAATGTATCTTGCCAACGTTTCTGTATGGAGGAACAAGTCTGCGACTCTCCTTTCATTTATGTTTCTGCCCTTCCTTTATTTGTATCCCAGGCTACCATGAAAATCCTTAATGTTTTGACTCTTAGATGTGGTCAGTAATGTCAGTGCTCAACGTCTTAATGTTTATTGACAGCCTAGATTATATGACAGGTTGACCGTAACGATAGCTGCATCGACATTAGTTTTTTTTATGAGTATTTGTGTGTTGCCCGCATTTGTATATGACCATTACAATAGCTAGAGTGACAGCATTATGATTATGAGTAATCGTGCAAATAAGGTGGCACAATAGTTTTTGACAGCACTCGAGTATTACGAAAGTTATGTTGGCATGGTTTTATGGACAACAATAACTGAAACTGTGGCCAACGATTTACTTGATTATGGGAAAGGAACAACCTTACTTAATCTTCTTCTTTGGGAACTTATAATTCGACCCTTTTTAGTTGAACGACTTAACTAATTTTACCCGCTTAAATAAATGGATCCTGGAAGATATAGATGTAGATTATTATAGGAGAAATTGTTTTAGGGTTAAAGATGCAAAGGTGATAGGTTTGGTTTGTTTAAACGAGATAGGATTACCTTTGTTGGGAAAAAGTGATTTGGTGGGTTATTAGGGCTATTAGACATAAAGGTTGTAGGCTTAATGGTTGATTACCTTGCACAAGCTCGAGGGACGAGAGTTAATAGATGCATCAAATATAACGATTAATAGCCTTTAGCTAATTGGCATTTATGCGCCTTGTGCCTTAGGTCGAGTTGGAAGGGGTGATGGGTCTAGTCGATTCACCGTACTGGTTGCCCTGTATGAAACGAGAATCCTCATGTTGTTCGTGCCCCCTTTTTTTCGAGGGTTATCTTCTTGCGTCTTGTCATTCAGAGTTATCCAGGTGGGTGTTGTTTTTTTGTTGTAAGCTACTATTGGCGCTTGGGTCAAATGCCTTATTGTGTTGGGTCGCGCGCCTTGAGGTTCTAGTCTTGTTCGTCCAAGCCGTTGTGTCGAGAGGGGGAGGTTGTCCCTTAGCTTGTAGGCGTGTCTTGTTTATGAAGGGTGGGGAGTCGCCCCCCCTTGATGATCTACACATGTTTGCCGAGTTTCCCTTGTGCCAGTGTGTGGAGTCATAGTTGTTGTAGCCTGTTCTACGGGCTTGGTGCTCATCGCTAGCTGTGTCGTCTAGCTGTAATCGTCATTTTTCTCATGTTTATGTCAAAAATTTTGCACTGTTGTTTCGCATGTAAATGTAACGATGGGGATGCTACAATTCTCCTAAGTCATTCTACAAAAGACAAATGTTTTTTCAAAAAAACTCCATGCACCTTTTACAAAAAAAAATCTTTTTCTTTTCCCAAAAAATGTGGACAACGATAATCCTTCATTCATGCTTGAAGTTGGAAGCCCTCATTCAAACTCTTGCAAAACTTATATGATGCCACCAAAGATTTAATGTTTCACATAACAATCCACACACATTTTACATTGCACGACTTATTGCGTAAGTCACATTTCTTTTCCCTCTTACATAAGGTGAAAATTTTCAAATATAAAGTAATGATAATTTATTATTTTCCCCATGTGGGATAAACAATGAGCAATAATAAACATAACAACCTCYAGTCAAAATCTTTTCCTTTTCAAGTGGTGTTGTGCACATATCTCTTTTGACAATATTGCAGAACACATGGGCTATTGGCATGTCCCTTTCTGGGTTTCTCTTTCATGTTGAGATCACCTTRATGAATCAATTTGCAGAGTTAGATGATCAATTCAAGAGGAACTCCTTTGAAATTTGGTTGGATTCATTACAAATGTTGTCAATTCATTGGCTTTAAATTGATGGCTTCAAGGATATAATTAGACCCAATGAAAAAGTTGAATCTACCTTTATTAGAGATTATTTTTCCTGTATGAATATGAGGGTTTGTTATATATGAAACATTTGGAGGTCAATCTAGCTTATCTAGGATGAGGAACTATAAAGCGAAAGGAATAATGGCTTCGATATTTTGATGGATACTCAAATCCACATTGTATGGGTAAACATTTACAAAATATACAAATTTGATGTGCATGAAATTTAAAAAATAATCTTTTGATCTCCTTTGTTTGATGAGATCCACTATTGATGGGATAGGTGGATTAAGATGCAACAAGATGCAGGATGCCTTGACATAATGTAGAAAACTACAAAACCCTACAGGATTGCAAATTAAGGAAGATCCTAAAATCTCTATTGGGAATATTTGGAGGGTTTGGAAATGGACATCAAAAAATGCATCCAATGTGCCAACATGGAAATATGCAACAAAATTATCTTAACTTAAAGAAATGGGGTTCTATGACACACATGAGAATATTTGTGCATTAAGTGTAATTGGTGGAAATGTGTATTCTATTGTTGAGTGTTTAATTGAAAAATATAGTAAGAGCATGCCCAAGCCTATTCTACCTAACACGTAAAGCTATCCTCTCTTGATCATATTTGTGTCACAGATTGATCTATCATCCACCCATCTAAGTGATTGGAATTGTTAAGCATGGATCTGACCTCACAATTTTTTATTGAATACATCTTCACTACTTCAAACCCTTAATTTGGTTGAAAATTATTGTTGGATCCATGTTAACCTAAGTATATTACTTGAAGAGAAGGAGGTAGAGGAAGATTGCTTGATTGTTGGGAGGAATCAATTTGTTGAATTGTTGTGGGAGATATATTGACCACTAGATTAGATCAAAGATGATGATTGTTAGTATAGAGTCTAGGCATAAGTTCGATAGATCCATGTGAATGTTGATTATTATAACAATCATGGAATACATATTGCAGATCTCTCATAATATTTTCATCAACAAACAATGTTGATCTCTCATAATCTTTGCATCAACAAGTTATGTTTTGCATGAGTTGATTTTATATTGGCTCAATTATCCACAGATCTTATGTTTAATGGTAGTTTCTCTTGGATTTAATACATATATATGAGTCATGCAGTGAGAAGGGCACAAAGGGACTCCTCATTCATGGCATCCAATTAAACTGTAATGGATAATGAATCCACTATAAACACCATGTGGCTACAACTATTACACATAGTCCAAAACTCTTTTTTTTCTTCGATTGATATAAAGTTTATACACGGGTTAAATTTCCATGTTGGAATTACGAAATATTTATTGAATTTTGATTAATAGG
>JASDQU010013598.1:35039-49076 GCA_032191745.1 Picea mariana | reverse complement strand
CCCCCCCCCCCCCCCCCCCACCATAAGGTGCAAGGATAGAAGATTGTTGAAGGGATCCGATCTTGAGATTTTGAATTCTTCAATAATGCTTACATCACTATATCTATTTTCTTTTGGTTGAACAATAACCATTTTGTCTTGATTAATGTGGTGGTCTCGGTTGACCACTAACCATTTTAATTTCATCAATGTACTCCCCCCTTTAGGTGCAAGAAAGTATCTTGTTGTTCTATTTGAGATACAGAGAGTACCATCTTTGATGCATGTTTCACTTTAAAAAACATGTAGAATTGAGGTCCAATCATGCCCAAAATATTCATCTGAAACTAGCTTTGATACCATGTTAAGAAATAGAGCAAGCACAACACAAGACGAGAACTTAGTGGAAGAGGCTTTAATACATTATCAACACATGTATTCATCTCTTGATATCGATTTATAGTACTTTTATTTGAACACCTTTAGATCTAGATCTCATTGACAACTCATTAGTGGATAATGAAAACACCTCATCAGTAGAGAAGGATGATATCTCAAAACAAGGTGATCTCAAAATTTCTGATTGTCTAGGGATTCATATTCTAACATGGATCACATTTGGTCAGGATCCAACTATGATACATGGAGGTCTTAAACCCACAATAAAATGCAAGTAATGATTTAATCACCATTTAATAGGTCATACAAATATTCTTTTTAAATGGTCTTTGGTTTATCAAAGTGGTAGGGATATTGGAGATGGTTGGCATATAGTGCCAAGTTTTATTTTATTACTTAAGAAAAATTAATGTTTTGAAGTGGGAGAAATCTTAGGAATAGGGGGTGTTATTAGTAGTTTGGGAATTATTTTTTGGTTGCATGAAGGTGAAAAGAACATAAAATAGGGAAGTGAAGAAGGAACAAAAGAAGAGAAGTTACAAGGAAGAAAAAACAAGAAGAAGAGGAAAAGATGGAGAGCAAAAACGCGAAGAGGTAGATTGGAGGAGAAAGAAGAGAAGAAGGAAGAGAATATCGGGGAAGAGAAACAACCAAGGAAAACCAACATGAAATGAACATATTTAAATCTCCTCATGATGTCTTCACTCTGTGAACATGTGACATAACACATGTATTTGTGGGATATTAAAGAATGCCGCTAGTTTCATTAGATATTTATAAATACCTCCCAAAATTCTTTTGTTGAACCCCCTCCCAATACGTCTTTGTAGTAAAAAAAACCCTATTTTTACTAGACACTCCTTTTATACTACTCAATACCTATAAACCCCCTCATACCTTGCATACCCCACCCTCAATACCTATAAACCCCCTCATACCTTGCATACCCCACCCTCAATACCTATAATGTATTGAATTTATTTTTCACAATTAAAACCCCCTCTTTATAAATATTAGTCAACAAAAATGAAGCCTTGTGATCTTCTACATGGTTATGTGAATTCTTTGAAATTTGTAATGCCCTTCACGCACTAAGAACAAAAGGATTTTGGTATATTTCTTATGATATTTGAAAATTCATAACTTGGAAGGATTAATAGAAATTGGTGGTGAAATTTTTAAGTGTTCACTTGGTTGTGTGATAGGTTGTTTTAATTTTTGCATGCATGCTTTTAAATTTGTGTTTAGTCATTTTTTCTTTTTAATTTCTATTTGTGAAATTGAAGTGTTTTTTTTTTGTTTGTTTTTAATTCCCATCTACAACAAGATTTAATTCACTATTTGCAAAATTTAAAATAAAGTGTTTTTTTTCAATATTAATGTCTACTATAGCTACATCAATATTTAATTCAAAATCATGCAAAATAAAAATATAATTTTATTTATATTTAATTTTTTGAAATAAAAGTAATTTATGAAAAATCATAAAATATTTCATTTTAAAGCTAAGAATTAATTAACTAAATTTTGACTTTGTAAATATCAATGGTTTGACGAGGACACATCCACAAAATTTTTATGAAACAACTATGATCATTGAAGATCATTTATTTTTTAATATTTAATTTTGAAAATTTCCATATAACTTAAAAATATATTCTTAATCAATTTAAAAAAAAAAAAACTATAACAAACAAACAAAATTTCACGATATTAAAATTTTGATACTTTTATACCAATTAAAAAAATAAACATGGTCATCGATTAAAATCCAAAAACCTAATATACAAAAACACAAATCGTTGACTATAATCCATTCTCAAAGCAAATAAATTGACGAGTGCAATGACGTAATTAAATGCAACGACTAATAAAATAAATAGACAGCTCCTATGAAGTTATGAACGTCAAGTAACATTAGATAGTGGTTGACACCAATTTCATAGTTAAATTTACATTTAAGAAAAGTATAAACAACATACTCATCACTATCAACATAAACATCACGGATTTCTTATTTGCCATCAAAAATCATCATCAGCCGCCACCAGTATTTGCATTCATGTAATATGACTTTAAAAAATAATATAAATTTATAAACAAAATTATTAAAAAAATTCATATAAATTCATATTAACGCCATTTATATATATTATTCAAAAATTAAAAAATTCATATAAATTTATAAACCAAATTTTTAAAAGCTCAAACACAATTTATATATATTATTAAAAAAAAGTTAAACACAGTTTATGTATTTTATTAATACCGTGAAAAGAACTAATTTATTTTACGTTTTAAAATTTGAAAAAATGAAAAGATTTTACAATTTAAAATTGGGAAATTAAAAAAATGATGAACTCTTTTTGTTTGTAATGTTCATATAATATTTTTTAAAGTAAAAATAAAATAATAATAAATATTATATTAATTGATATCCATTCATATAAAAAAATTTAAAATATATTTATTTTACAATTTCAAATGGAAAAATTAACAAATTTATGAAATCATTTCCTTTCATTTTGTTTGATGTTCATATCAATTGATATCTAATGAATATCGTGATGTTACAAGAATGGTGATAGAGCTTTGTCCTTCAAGTCGATCTCCCTCATTTCTATATAAATCCAATTCATATTCAGCATTTTCAGTATCCTGCGTTTGTTTCTGCAAATCCTCCAACCATCTTCTTGTGCATGTTACTCATCTCTTCAAGCATCTTTTTGTGCATGGTACTTCATGCTACTCATCTTCATGGTCTTCACTGTACCCATCTTATTGATCAGTCTTCTTATAGTAATTGATGAAGGATTTGATTTTTGTTTCTCTTAATTGATTCTTATTGTAAATTGTAATATATTTTTGTAAAAATAATGTAAAGAAAGATTTGTCAAAATTTTTATTTGTTGAAATTAATTTTTACATAGTTTTTTTCTAAATTGTAATATATTTTTGTAAAAATAATGTAAAGAAAGATTTGTCAAAATTTTTATTTGTTGAAATTAATTTTTACATAGTTTTTTTCTAACTTGTCCTTATTAATTTGTGTTTATTTTTTTTTTAGTAAATTATAATATATGTTTGTAAAAATAATGTAAATAGGAATTTGTCAAAATTTATTTTAGTGAATATAATTTTTCTTTGTAATTTTTTAAATTTAAGAGGTATGAAATCATTACATAACTTCTTTCAATTTTTAGTTTAATATTTATATAGAAAATGTGAAATATATGTTACATCCTTCAATTTTTAGTTTAATAATTATAAAGGAAATGTGTGACTTAGTTTTTCCTAGTGGTAGAATAAAATTATGCAATGAGTTTCATTTTATAGAAATTTGTTTAATATTTTATAAATAATTATAAAAATAATAATATGATAGAGAATTTTTTCAATTTGAATAAAATTTTGTACATTAAAATCATTTTTTATTTCTTTTAACAAAAATATATGATCTTGTTTATATTCATATTGAAGTATTGTTTCATATTTTCATTGTAATATTTTATATTTATATTGAAATGTCAAGCTTGCCTAGTGATTCATGATCCTCTTGATATGATGTTAAATTCTTTCTTATAAGTTACTATTGCTCAAATTTAAAAAATATATATACTAAAGTAGTAACTACATGATATGATGTTAAATTCTCCCGCATGGGGTGACAGGTGGAATGCAAAGGATGACAGGTGGAGATAGGCTGCGTAGGGAGCTATTAATCCCTTCCACCAGCCTCGCTTCCCTCCAAACTGAATGACCCACACTCATCATGGATTAATGACAGTGCGTTGGGTACTCCAAGGAAACTTAATGCAACCTTGCACGAACTAGGCTAGGTGCACCAAGCAAGGTACCTGCACCAGGCTAGCAGTCACCTCGACCTTCATGGCTCTCACTCATGTCAATTTGCCAGGCACTATGAAGGCCTGTTCTCTTGAAATTTCTCCCATTCCTTCCCTGCCTTGTACACGGCTGTTCCTTGGATTTCTCTTTTCCTTGTGCTCGACAATTCCTTGACTCTCCCATTTCATTTTCGCCTTGCGCTCGATTGTTTGGCCACCCATGGTCATTCCTCCGTTGTTTATCTAGCCCAATCCTCACTTCAACGCTCACACCATGCCCAGAGAGAGGGGCAAGTACAGAAGGGGTTCAATGTACTATAATGCCTTTACCAAATGCAACAGAATCCCCCCCTCTCAGCTAGCCCTCATCATTATCAGTTGTCTCGACCAGAGCCATAACGAGCCTCAACAACCCTAGTCTCCTACCCCCAATCCCACCAATGACCTTGGCAGTTGTTCAATCAAGGAGGAAATTATCTCTCCTGATAATTTTTCCCCTCCACCTAACCTTCACCCAGGAATTCCCCCCCTCCCCAACACCCATACTCCAGACCATTTTTATGGAACTAGAGAATGCTTGGTGGAGGAAGAAATTCCTCCCAGCTGGCAAGTGGCTACACCAATGACAACAATGGAAGCAATGGATGCAGTGGATGCAGACTTGGAGATGAATGCAGATCTGAGGGAGGAGTCACCTTCTCCCACCCCGATACTTCCAGACGAGCACTTTCAACTCATCTTTGAGCTGCGACAGAAAATGGACGACCAAGCACACAT
Organism: Picea mariana; assembly: GCA_032191745.1. Taxonomy (NCBI): domain Eukaryota; kingdom Viridiplantae; phylum Streptophyta; class Pinopsida; order Pinales; family Pinaceae; genus Picea; species Picea mariana. The sequence goes on along the minus strand of JASDQU010013598.1, from coordinate 44,076 downwards.
TCAACAAATCCTGGGATAGTGTATGGACCTCCTGTTCAACGCCATGACGACAGCTCCTGCAAGCAAATAGTGCCCAACATGCGGCAAGTAATTTTTCCCAACTTATAACGCCCATGGTTGGTCGAGCCCGAGCTCGCACTTGGACTAGCTCCCCCAGGTTAATGTTTTTCTTTTGGTTTAGTCAATTATGCAGAGAATTGAGATTCTCTATCAAGCATTGTATGACAGTCGGCCATGACCACTGCTTAGTTGATCACTGTGACTTTTTTTGTCAGTTAGACATTCTTATTGTCATGTCCAAACAGTTACAGCTACACTTGAATTTTGATAGCAACCTGTCGTGGTTTTCCACTTATATTTTTGAATATCAATATATAATTACTTTTATTTACAAACAAAAAGAGATATGATATTAAATTCCTCTTTAAAAATCAATATTACTCAAATTTAATATATATATATATATATATATATATATAAACCCATGTTTTAATAATAACATGAAATACATGTTTTTATATTACTATTAAGGCCAGAGTTATTGATTTTTTCTTTAAATATATATAAAATTATTAATTTTGTAATATTTTTATTTAAACATTAGGAAAATTATTCATTTAATTATTAATTTTTTTAATAATCATGTAAAAAATTAAATTTATATAAATTTTATTATACTTTTCTGTATTAAATAAAACTTAATAAAAAATAAATTATACATTTAAATAAATTTAATATTTAATTTTTAAATAAATTTATATTTGAAAACTTAAATAAGAAATGGCGAACCAATCCTCAATCCCTATTCTCAAGGGTACATTCGAAATTCGAGCAGATGGAAGCGGAGGCGTTATCATTGATTGTGGAACTACTATAACCTCTTTGGAGGAACGATACACGCCTTTTCTGGATGTCACCACACTATTGAAATATGAGCATTGTTACTTTGTTTCCTAATTTAATAACTTAGTAACTATTTGATAAGCAAACAAATTGATTGTGAGTAACACCACAAGTTTTGGTTTCCATGAGGCCACATGAGATAGTTGACTAGTGTATGGCTTCAAATCCTAAATCCAAAGGTATCCATTCATACTGAGCAAAAATTTACAGTGTTGGAAGTGAAAAAAATTACAGTATTGTAAGTGCAAAGCATATTAATTCCCCACTCCCCAAGTGGCCAGAATAATCTTGTGGATTCTCTCATAGAGTTCCTTTATCCTCTCGAAATACTCTCGCATGATTTCCTTTATTCTCTCAAAATACTCTTTCATGACTTGGCTTGGTTGTTATGCTTGGTTGTTAGGCTTAATATATATATATATATATATATATATATTAATTAATTAATTAGTTAGTGATGTCCATTTAATTTCATAACAAAAACTTTAAAACTTTAAAACCTATTAGAAAGAAAAAAATCTTAAAAATTTAAACTAAAAGTAAAAACTCTAAAACTTTAAAAACAAAACAATTATCACATCAGAAGTTTTGGTTTTATTGAAGCCACAATTTTTTTTTTGTGAACTTGTGTATCACTTCAGACCCTAAATCCAAAGATATTCGTTCATGTGAAGCCAAAATTTACAATCCTAGAAGTGTTAAGCATGATAATAGCTCACTCCCACATAATAATCTTGTGGATTTTGTGGGGCACTCCTTCATCCTTTCAAAATAATGTCACATTACTTGGTTTTAAACCACCAATTATCAATAAAGGAACGCCTATAGACGAAGAATGATTAATTCACCAATTATCGATAAAGGAACGGCCATAGACGTAATTATAGTAGCATATAACCTCAGCCTTCGCATCGTTCCTTGGGTATTGCGTCATATGCAGACCTCCTTACCAGTCTCGACAATTATTTAAAGGGCAATTTAAAACGACAGCAATATTGAGTCCGAAATTATTAAAATTAGACTACGAAAGTTCCGTGCAATTAATTTTTTTTAAATGTGAAAAAAAATTAATATCATGAAATTTAATTAATTTTTTAAATCTGAAAATAGAAATGAATAGCGGAAAATTTAATATTATAAATCAAAATAAAATAATTTAATATCATAAATCAATTTTTTTTTTTATTAAAATGTATAATATTTTTTTTAAAGTTAAATTAATACAATATCATAAATCAAAATAAATTTTTTATTAAGATGTATAATATTTTATTTTTAAATTGATTTAATTATTATTAATTTAAAAAGACATTTTTTAAATATAAAACATTATAAAATGATTTAAAAAACAAAAATAAATATCAAAACAAAAACAAAAACAAAAACAAAAACAAAAAAAAACAATAAAAATGTTGTTTTGGTGGGTGAGCATCTCCCTTCCACTCCATTCCCCATTCCCCCTCGACATGCACCCTTACACCCCACCCCACATTTCCCCCTCGACATGCACTCTCCCACCCCTAACACCTCGACACCCCTTCCCCCTATTGCTCTCCTTGCACCATAACCCGCCACAAATTTCTTTTGAAATTGAACAGAAAATTCAAGTTTACTTCCATTGATATTGCTTCTGGTATCAATGCTTTCTTTTTCTTGTTACTCATCTTGAACAAAATTATCTTCATTAATTCATTATATGATTCCATCTCATGACTCCTAAGGAATCATCAACCATATTTTTGTTGCATGTGTAACATCAACCATTTGAGTTAGATTATCTATGTCACAAGTTGCATTAACCTTTTATATGAGGTCATTTGTTTCACATATTGCATTAACCATGTTCTTGATTTGTTTCTTTCTTTTTCTACAAATTTTAGTTCAAGTGCTTCAATCAATTTATCATTTTGACCAATTTTCTTGTAAAGATCAACAACCCAATTATCCAATTCATGTAATGTAGTATACCTAGGGGTGTAATATGGGGTACCTAGGGAGGTACCCAAAGGGAATACTAATAGATATATGACTACGTATTTCTATGTATGGACACCATTTTTAATAAATAAGGCCTATGTAATAGCATAAAAACAATGAATGTAAGAAGGCCTATTAGAATGTTCCTTCTCTATAGTGTTCTGAGGAGGTTAATGAATGTAAGAAGACTTACTAGAAGGTTCCACCTACTAGAATGTTCCTTCTCTAGAATTTTCCTAGGAGGTAGATATTACTATATAAAAAAGTATAAAAAATCCAATGAAGAATGGTGAATAATATTGTAATTAATTAGCAAGTATTGCTTGAGGAGTGTTTCCTTCCTTAAGGAATAGTTAATGGTGTTACCCTACCTCAGGGGTTTTCTCTACAATGCTCTTGAGCTAATTATTTTGTGTGAATGATTAAGTTTATTATTGAAGCTAAGAATTTATTTTCTATATTATATATTCAAATCTAAGTTACACAACATGTAAGGAATCTTGTAATTCTTTGATTTCCTTATTATCATTTTGCAAATGATTTCCTCCTTTTCACATTTTATATTTTTCACTTATTACGCTCTCTTGTACTCACTCACTTGCTTATATGTTTATGTATGTGTCATGCTTGGTTGCTCTCGTCTCCAAAAACCTTTGGGTGTCGAGTACTATTGATCTTGCACCCCAAATTGTGATTTTATAATGATTTGTTTTTGATTGAAAATGGTCTCCTTGTTCAAATTTCAAGCAAGTCTTTTTTTTGACAATTCTTCGAAGGGTTTTGTAACTCAACCCTTAATTCAATGACTCAAACTTGTTCAATTGACTATTTAATTTTCCATGAATCAATGTTCCATGAATATTAGAGGAACAAACACATTTTAGTCTCCTCTTACATGATATTACACATCACTTTATGGATGATTGAATTAATGGCTTACTTAGATCAAGTTTTTATTCCTTGTTACACCATGTGGATATTGTTTACCAAATTAAATGTGTCAAAGAACTATACGAAAAAATCATAAATTTCCAAGAAATCATGCACAATCACACACAAGTACAAGTATCCTTGGACCTCCGGAACAGAGAAATAAGATTAAACGCCCTGCTTTTCTATGTAGTTATAGCTCATGTACTGAGTCTTTTGTAATTGTCGAGTGACAAATTTTTGAATATAATACAAAAATATTTCTTGAGTGAGGATATCTAATGCGAGCCTTGTGTCTGGGATATATGATTGTGAGATGTGTAAATGTCCAGTAGCGGGTGAAGTGATCAGACTCTTGACTGTGGTCTCCAGCAGTTGTTGTAGTACAGTAAGACAACCATTGAAGCCGAGGAAGGCGTGGAGAGCTGCATAGTCCTTTTCCCATAGTAAGTAAGATCTTGCCGCTTGCTATATTTACTTGCCTATAATCTTAATATATCGCCAGAAGTTGCAGTAGTTGACGATGGATTCACAGAAAGGATTGTCTACAACTTATGATTTGTCCTCTGTTGTCTGAGTCTAAATCCTTATATAATGCTAGACTAGTCGCCCAAGAATATGAACCTGATGTAAATTGGAGAATGCCTGAAATTGAGCCTTCTAAAGTCTATGATCTCACGATGTTCAAATTCAAAGCCTCCACTCTATTCCGATACTGTTCTCATAATGTTCCTTTATCTTTAGGAAAGAGTGTATATCAAATCCATTTGATTCAACAATCTGATATAGATTGGGGATTAGAACATGGGTTTAAATTTGTTCATATTGGTCTTATCCAATTCGGAATAAATCCTCTTGTTAGACCAGGTCTAAACACCTTAGTTCTCAATTGTATAATGGATTCACGTCATAATTAGTTTTCAGATGCTATAATCTCAGGCTTCCAAGCTCCTCTGAATAATGGACCAGTCTGGTCATCAGCATTACCCCGATTCCAAGTTTCGTTGACTATCCATATATTTCCTCTTTGCTTCAAGGTTATGTCCAATTTTCTAGTTTTGACATGGCAGAATCCTTAGAAATTGCCCAGTTACATACCACACTCTATCTTAGGTTTGTAACTACCACAATGCCAGCCTTAAATACAAAGCTTATCCAACGCGCAACGAACGAAAGCGTGGTGGTTGGTCCGGGAAATGTCACACCTCTCACCTTAGGATTTGCTAAATTAACAATGCCAGATGAATGGTCAGTAGACTATCAGCCCGTGCAATCTAAAATAGCACCAGCTAAAGCACAACAGCTGATAATGGATAAGAATGAATCAGGAGAAAAGGTTTTGAGAATGGGAAGATCCCAAAGTCTAAGAGTTCCTGACCTTGAAAGACATATATATTCCTTAAATACAGGTACTTTAGATTCATATCCTAGAAGAAGTACATCATCTTCTTCTTCCACTCCTTACCGAACCCCTATATATAAACCAGTCTCCAGTAGATCCAAATTAGATGATCATTTGTTGTTTCACCAAAAGGGTTCAGAGAACTGTTATTTTTGCCAAAAGGTCATCCCTTTTCAAGAAAAGTATTCAGGTAAACCTCCTGTGAAGCATATTCCATCTGCTCATAAAAAATTCAGAACCTATCAGTCCAAAGCTGAACACAATGGACAACATTCTGATTGTTCTGAATGTCAAGAAGTCGCAGTCCCTCTTATCAAGATGATTAACCATACTTTGCCTAGAGGAGACAAAGACAAGTCTACCACACTACCTCAAAGAAGTCTTGGACCTGGGAATCACACTCTAATCTAACTATAGATTTAGGGATAGAATTTACCATGTCCGATGAAGATTTAGGAGATCTTGGATCTGGTATTACCGTGAAATCGCGCAGATTATCGTCATGAGTGCATTCGTCGATCATCGCGCCTTGTAAAGTTTCTTCCATATGAAGGAAACTGATAATTTGTTGATCGTCGTCGTAGACTCTCCAATTCGTGATGTTGTCGGGAACAGATAGCCTGAACAACAGTTCGACGCAGAATGCATTCGGGGACAAGCCTTCTGCAGGAAAGAGTTTCGAAGCTACGTTAGCTAATAAATCGGCTTCCGAATTATTCAATCTAGGAATAGAATTTATGTTGAAATCAGAAAAATTATTCATTAAATTCCATACCTCAGATTGGTATCTTTTAAGATGCGGAGACAGACAGTGGATAGAATCTTTTACCTGTCTAACCACAATTTCCGAATCACCAAAGACAGTCAAATTTTGAATGTTCATATCTAATGCTTTTCTGAGGCCTTGCAATAAAGCCTCGTATTCTGTTGTGTTACTAGTACATTCAAATTCTAACCTGCATGCAATCAAGGTTTTATTACCTGCTGGATCAATAATAACGCAGCCCGCACCAGCTCCTTCCTTGGACTTTGAACCGTCAAATTAAAGAGACCATATTTGATTTTTATCGGGTGCATGAGACCATTGTGTAGAAACTACTAGCTGCATATATGCTACAATCTCGGACTGCTATTCTGGATTGATGATAGCTGAAGTCTCAGCCATGAAATTGCCGAAAAAGGTATCCATCCCTTGTATTTTGGGTGAATCAACAAAAGGGGTAAATGGTTCATTAGGATCATTTAAATGTGTGACTGTGAGTTTTAGGTAGCGTTCATGATTTACCTTGATCTTGTTGGGTTTGTCATTCTCGGGTAGCCACAGGTGTGACCAATCTGTCGCGAAATAGCCGTTTAGCTGCTCTGACCAGTCTCTGCTTAAAAATAAACCATAAACTTCTGGAATATCCACAACAATAATAACAATCACTTGATGAACTTTGGTGTTAGACAATAATCTTATAAGCACATTCCTTAATTCGCCTACAACTTTAACACTAGTTCTATCAAGTTGAATGATCTTTAAGGTGGATGGTTCAACTTCAGCATTAATCTTCTGACACACAAACCATGGCATTACATTGGATGACGCTCCCGAATCTACCATACAATTGTGCATGTTCCTATTAAAGATTTCGAAAGTTAACAAAAATGGAGGTACATTTCTGCGAGTACTAATGGTGGAAGCTTGTGGCTTTTTACTCGCAGCCTCTAAAGCTAATTTATCTACATTTGCTACATTATTTATAGGAAGGCCTCCCTTCTTGTGAGGATCAGAGTTGTTCTTAGCGGAAGCCTTTTGGGGAACTTTTGGATTGTTCTGAACAACCTTGTTACTGCTTGGAATACCGTTTTTTCTATTCTCTGTGATATTCTGTAACATCTTTTGTAGCAGAAACAGAAACTTTAATAATTCATAAACATAAATGTTAGCCCTTAACGTTTTTAGATCTTCAACTAAATCATAATCTAAGTTTGGGTTTACATGACTCTGTTTAGTCTCAGCTGGTTTAGATTGTTTTGGGGGAAAAGTCGTAGTGTTTTCGGAAGAAGGTTTATTTGCTGTCTTACTCCTAGTATTCTAGGGATGTACTGTCTCGAAATTAGCTTGAAAAATGCTATCCGAGAAGTGTCCAAAAATGTTCGGAGAAGATTCTTCTTCTTCAACTGTCTCTTGTTCAACTACTTCCTCAGAAGTCTCATGAGGCATCAAGTTATCCTGGGCTTCTAGAATCATTTGAAGAGCGAATTGCAGGCTTTCTAGATTTAGGCCCTCGGTATTTGAATTAGGTCGGTTGGGAAAAGGCTTCCTGAACGGGGGTTTGTAAGGCCCTTTGCTCGAAGAAGCTTCTTCAGCCATCCTTTTCAAATCTATAACTTGATTTGATAGTTTTTGAATGAATTTAGTTAAGTTTTCTAAATTTGAGCTTTCAGGTTGTGTTTTATTTTGAGCAGGTCTAGGGAGGATTTCAATTTTCTTTTTGGAAGATGAACTAGTCTCTGTTTCGTTGCTAGTAGTGTCTTTTAATCTAAGGATGTCTTTCTCAATCTGATTGGCCTCTTCGAAGGCTTCTAACAACATGGCTTTCTTAGATCGCTTTACCCAAATGGCTATACTTTGATGTAAGTCTTTAGTATAGTATTCTATGATAAGATTCTCAGCAGGCATCGAATCCATAGGGATTCGGTTCTTTAGTGTTAAGAATCTTTGGTTAAAGTCTTTGATTTTCTCTTTGGGATGCATTCTTAAACTAGAAAGCTCCATAACTAGAACTTCTGGGGACTTATCGTCTCCAAACTTATCCAGAAAGCAGGATTCAAACTTCTCCCATGACACGATCGTATGGGGCTACTGGGCAAAGTACTAGGTAGAGGCATTGCCCTCGAAAGTGTGGGGAACAACCTACAGACTACGTCTTCATGCTCAACATTACGGAGTCTAATGGATAACATAAACTTTTTAATGTGATATTCGGCGATCTGTTTAGAGTCAGGGTCAAACTTGGGAAGCCACTTCTCCGAATGTTTGGGTAAGGGATTCTGAGGCCCGGGTACGACTACTGCATCTTGGTCGAGCCAGGGTCTGGTAGGATTGTTCTGGTTGGCCATTGGTGTGGGCAGTGTGGAAGGATGGGAAGAGGAACTGCCTTCATGAGAAGAGTCTTCTCCAGAAGAAGAAGGGGATGATGGAGGTGGTGAGGGTGGTATTCCAGATCCTCCTGCAGCAGAAGTGAGGATTGGGTCTGTAGGGTTTAAAGTGAGGTTAGTGCCTCCAAGTTGTTCTCTGATATCAGAGAAGTCTAATGGTTGGTCCAAAGGTTGATTTGGTTGTGTTAAACGAGCGAAGGCACTATGTGTTCTTAAGAGAGATTGGCGGACAATCTCTTGTACGTCACCACCTGTAGGATTTGGGGTTACTGGTTCAATTATGATCCGTAGATCGTCGCTTGATGTGGTTGCTGTTTGAAGGACGATGTTGTCATTTTAATGACTTCTTGTCACTATAGGTGAGCGGTTGGGTGGTGGAGGCGTCTTACGACTACCTTGTGCCATTAATAATTTTCAGGCCCTCCTTCTAGCGCCATTTGTTGACGGGCGAAATTGAACGTCCGTCAACTGGAGGGGTGGATCCGGTCCGGGGTTGTCTAAATAACCCAAGCCATTTGGATTAATCCACTCCGACGGGTTTAGCGGCTCCGTTGGCCGATCTAAGTCCTAGGAAAGTGAAAACACTAAGCTAAAGAAACTAATCTAAGTGAAAAACAACTACTGCAAACTATATACAACTCTAATATATATATATATATATATATATATATATATATA
>JASDQU010013597.1:140838-161228 GCA_032191745.1 Picea mariana | reverse complement strand
GGAGTCCAAATACGGTATTTTAAATCCTTGGTGGAAGTTAATGCCCCTTTTTCAAGGTGCCCTCCACCACCATCGTGGTCTCTTTTTCTGCACATCCCCTCTCAGCAGTTCTGTAATATAAATTCATAATGTTATTTATATGTTCATCATGCTTTAGCATGGTAATTCCTGTATTGGGATTAATTACAAATTTGGGGGAAACAGGGTGTTACAACTTGGGTCCCTTCTTCCTCGAAAGGAAGGCTCTTGAGGCCCTCACAACTTCCTCTCCTTACAATGAAAAAGATGAGAATGATGGTGAAAGAAATCCAAGGATATCCACTCAAGAGAGAGGTGGATAGCCCTATGAAATGGTGCCAAATGTGTTTTTGCCAAAGAATGAGTCCTTATCAATCTTAGCAGCATAACAATACATAGAATTCCTTGAGAAAGTGATGGTTATTCATGGATTTTTATAGCCCAGCATTGGGTGATTATGTAACCTCTTTAGAGTGTAAAAAGAGGCTCTTTAGGGCTCAATTAGGTCTTTGACCAGCCCACCATGCGGATTGAGCTCGGATTTGGTGTCAAATCGACTTGGGAGTTGATCCATTAGTGGTTGGGAGGCCGACCAATTTCAATAAATGCACCGTTTAGCAGGTGCGCGGGTTTTTCGACCAACAGCTGCGCATCGTGCGTGCATGCACGCATTGTACGTTGTTGTTGCCCACATGTGCGCGCGCACCCAGATTCTATAAAGCGCCCTTCAATTTTTGGTCACTTGGTATAGTATTCGACCCTTTTGCAATGCTGTGGAATTAATCCTGTGCCATGAATGACTTAAGTCCTGTTTTGACGATGCAGAGTTCTTGTCGCCATGTGCGGACGAAATTTCAGTGATAACAGTAGGCTTTTGTTTTTGCTGATCATATAATCATTTTTCTCTTCTTATAGTTTCTTCCATAGTTTTCGAGTCATCATACTAAATCTTGTCACTAATGGAAGATGGAAGCCCACTCAGATACCTTTGAATCTTAATTTTCTCGTCCTTGATGAAGGGGACATATTTCAACAACTCCAAGAATCTTCTTTCATACTCATCAATGGACATACTTCCCAGCTTGAGTTCGAAGAACTCATTCATTTTCTTATCATAATACCTCTTAGTTAAGTACTTCTTTTCAAAATGTCTCTTGAATTCCCTCAATGTAACATTCTTCTCTCTAATGTGTTGTACTTGCACAAGTTGATCCCACCATATGAATGCCTTTCCTTTAAGTTGGTAAATGGAAATTCTTCCCTCTGCATGAGAAGAATAGTTTTGTAGTTGGAAGTATTTCCTCATGCCCAGCAACCATGTCTCAACATCTTCACCTTTCTTGTGTTCTCCGTCAAAAATAGGAGGTTTGATTTTATTCATTTCACCCTTTAGTTCATCCACTTCCAATTTCCTATACTTTCTGGTAGGAGATGGACTTGAACTGTTGTGTTCTCTCTTATTGGAATGTTATGGGGAGTGATGGTGATGCCTACTAACGCTTCTTGATCTTCCTTTCTTCTCAGGGGTCTCACAACTCCCTGTTTTGCTTGTGCCACTCTCCTTATCCGACTTCTTTTTTATTCTTTCCAGGCTCTGTATCAGATTTATGTTGAATTCTCCCTGTTTCTCCTTGGCTTTTATGAGATTTTTGTTATCTTCTCTGTGAGTCGGGACATGTTTCTGCAACTTTTCAATGTTTTGTATCATGTTTCCCTCCTTATCTATCTCTTCTCCATGCCCATTGGAGTTTGATCCTTCAACTCCCAAATGGACATCCATTCGTTTAGCTTCATTCTCTGAACTGAAAGCATTATGTGCCTCCTCCATTTCGATGCACTATGGAACAATTTGTTTTGGTTCTGAAAATCGTTAACTCTGCAAACACAATGTGAAGTCAACTGAAATTTACCAGGCCATCATTCCTTAACAAATTCCACAGTATTCATAAACCAATTAGATTCAAAGAAAACTTTCATATTTCATTTTGCGGTTCTCGATCAATCAAGAATCCCCGTGGATCTTTTCTTTTTGAGCTCTGCTCTATTCTACAATAATTTTTGGGCACTAGCACCTTTCTCTTATCCCCCAACCCATGCAACCACGGGTTGTGGCCAAGTGCTAGGTTGATAGGTGCTTATTCGAGACTTCGGTCCTCCGGCTTCAGAAGTTTTCAAAGAACACCACAACAAATCTCTTGGAGTTCTGGATTGACGAACTCACAAAGTAGCGTGGATCAACAGTCCACAACTACCCAACATCCCACGAATGGCACTCACTATGGAACCTCATGCATCTGAGCTCTGGGACTTCGGAGCTTCGGGACTTCGAAGGATTTCACATCCGCACATCCCCAACACCCTGAACCATTAGTCTTTGAACACTTCCATGTCACATTTGGTGACATCATTATGTCTCATCACCTCTGCATTATGAAACTTTTGAAATTTCTTCCTTTCGTTCCCTTATGAACCATTCTTCCGGAGTGTCAAGTCTCCAGACTTCACAACTGGCACCACGCGTCCACTGGACCCATGATTTTTGTACTTGAACTAAGACACTGAATAGTCACATCATGTAATGCCTTCCAAATCGCAGGGGCATGCATCCAGGGTTTGGAGTAACCCACCTTTTTTCCCACAATTCTTCTAACGCTGACATGTAACCTCGTGGTAAAATCATGGTTTGGATTGCGACACCACCCAATAAAATTAACTCTCGTGAAATTTGGGTCCCCACAATGCCTCTTGGTCGTCGATCTTGATGTATCATGATCAATGCCAGTGTGAGCCCACCGACCTTTAACTATGTTATGCAACCTTAGGGCCCACATAGTACAGCTATCAACATTCCAGGTGGGGGCACGTGGCAAGGATAGGAGAGGTCCATGTCACTTCCAGGTGACATCATCATGACTCACTACCTCAACTCTTCGGCTCTTCGAAACTTCAGGATTCAAGAGTTCTCTCCTCCGCACACCCTCATTCTCCTGAATGTCGAAATCCCGAACAACCAATCTGCTGACACGCATCCCTCTTGACGGACAGTGCAGATTAACTCCAGACTTTGGAGCTTCACGAGCTTTCTCCCTTCACCACTGCCCTTAACCTTTTTAACTTGGTTTGATCCAATTGTCAAGCTCTTCTCCACAAATCTATGGTGTAGATCCACTTCGGGGACTTCAGAACTTCGGGCCTCTGGCATCTTTCGCTCTACAACCCATAACTTCGTCAAAGCCATGAAGTCCAAAGGAATTAGAGGTTAACTCTCATGCTCCTTTTTCCTGATTCGATGCATGTGGTTTTACATACCGCTAAACCCTCTGAGCTTCGTAACACGGCCAAGGTAACCTCTTGGCACAATTTATCTCTAAAACCTTGGTTCTAATGACCACTTATCCGGCCCATCCAGGCTCAGTTCTTGAACCTTGGTTCTAATGACCACTTATCTGGCCCATCCAGGCTCAGTTCTTGAACCTTAGCTTTGATACCAATTTGTAACATCCCCAACCACCGACCCCTACCGGGTAACGCTACCCAAACAACCTTAACCTTGCCTTTACTGCTCTGATACTGTTTTTGTGACATTCTCGGCCTTAAACAGCAGGCCAAACCATGCCATCGAGTAACTTTGCGGAAATAATCACATATAAAACTTAACCGGAAGATGGAGATAACATCTAGTATTCACACTTATAAATATATATATATATCTAATGAAATTAAACAGACGTCAATACTCTACTCCTACACATTTTCATGCAGAAGCAAAATTTAACACATACATGAAACATATATATATATATACATGCATTACTCATTAATTATAATGCAAATACAAATACATAACATACAACGAACATAGAATTGGTACTTATCTTTTAATAAATGACCACTAACTGTGTGCAGACCTTCCATGAACCTCCCATCCTTAGACCATGTTTCTCATCACGATCAACAGTGAGTCACCCCTGAGATGGGACTAAACTCCACTGGGCAAGGGAATTCTAGGCTTGGCAAGGACAACAAGGAAGTTGCACAAAACAACAGGAAGGATCTTTTATTCCAAGAGCCACTTACACCCACAAACCATAAACCCTCATTCCCCACACGCCTACTCCACCCTAGGAGGGTAAACCTTCACTAATACAAGTCCATCGGCTACTAAACCTCCCTTACATTGGGATTCATCAACAGGTTGGACCAGACGTCTCAGAGTACTGTAGCTGCTACGAGACTCCCTTCTAGGAGAACTCACTTCCCAACAAACTCTCTCACTCGGGAGAGTTTCTCACAAGCCTGACAAACTGCTTCTTCAATTCATCTCCTAAGAAACAAGCAACAACATCCAGCTACACACGAGCGACGACAGCAACAAAAAACGCTTATGGATATCGAAAATGGCAACAACCAAACGCTAAGACACAGCACGGCTCAGGCGAATATAATTGCATCAGGATTAACAGGAGATACACGGAAAAACTCAAGTACGATTGCAATATTCCAAAGGTGCATACTAGATACAAAGGCAATGATGATGGAGAACTGGTTCAATGTGTGAATCCCTAGTTAATCGGGAAGGTGACATAATTCCATAGAATCGTAAGGGTCATGAGGAAAACACCAAACTGGTCTAGATGCAAGGATGGAAACAACTCTCAAGTGGGAAGCGAACCCCCAACAAGCTGGATTTCCTTGCTATAAACTGCGTGCACCTAGGTTGACACATGTCTTCTTGAAGCCGCATGAGTTCCGCTTAGCACTCGTTCTTGTTTTCCCATGAACTTAGGACAACACAGCTTATGTCAACCATAGCCTTTGGGAAATAATAATAAAATATTATTCCCTTAGAGGTAAGCCCTCTAGCTTAGCCCCTAGTCCTAGACACTTATCCCCCTCCCATACCCTACCTAGTGGAGCTTAGTCCCCTCTAACTCTTGTTCATGGTTGGTCTACACGCAACAGTGTAATTTTATTAATGATGCAAGTATTTACATATACAAAATCAGGCTCATTGGCCTTAGCATCTGGCTCACCAGCCTAATAAACACATAAGTCTCTTAGCTTATAAACACTCGGCTCACCAGCCTATAAACATAATTACAATTCAGTAGGGGCTCAGCCTTGGGGTGTTACAGGTATCACTATGGAAATACCCTGTGTTCCATTTGATAATTCCATAGGAGGTGTTGCTACCCCAACATCTTGTGTTGTTCCTTACTGATTATTCCATGCTTCATATTCAAGAAAGATCACATCTATGTTGATTGTTAATTCCTTTGTTATAGGATCGTATAGTTTGTATGCCTTTGATTGTTCACTATATCGAATAAAAACACATTTTTCTCCTTTATCATCCCATTTTTGTCTTCTTTCTTTGGGTATATGTGCAAATTTCACACAACCAAAAACTCTCTAGTGTTCAACACTAGGATTTTTCTTGCTCCATGCCTCTTGTGGAATCATGTTACGAACACTTTTTGTGGGACATCTATTCAACAAATAAATTGTAGTTGCTACTGCTTCACCCCAGAATTCATTTGACAATCCTTTATCCTTTAACATGCTCCTAGTCATTTCCTGAATGGTTCTATTTTTCCTTTTTGCCACACCATTCTGTTGTGGTGTATACCTTGTTGTAAATTGCTTCTTGATTTCATGTTCTTTGCAAAAAAATAGAAATTCATTTGTTATGTATTCTCCTCCTCTATCATTCCTTAGGACCTTTATGTAGTGTCCACTTTGCTTCTCAACTAGGGTCTTGAATTTCTTGAAGATGTCAAAGGCCTCATATTTGTACTTTAAAAAATAGACCCATGTTTTTCTACTCAAATCATCTATGAATATTATAAAATACTTAATTTTTCCAAGAGAGGGGGTTTGCATAGGACCACACAAATATGAATGAATCAACTCAAGTGGAGCTCTTGCTTTCCACAATTTACAAGAGGGAAAAACATTTCTATGTTGTTTTCCCAAAATGCATCCCTCACATATTTTAGTAGGTTGTTCAATCAAAGGTATTCCTCTTACCATCTTCTTCTTATACAACAAATTCAGTCCACTGTAACTCAAGTGACCATATCTTAGATGCCACAACCTAGATTGGCCTATTGTATCAACTTTGAATGCAGTTGAAAATTCATTCTTCATGGTTAAAGGAAACATTCTTGTTTGTGTCATCTTAACTGTTGTAATTTGACTATCACTACCACTTCTATAAAAAATAATGCATTCTCCATTCTCAAACATAACCTTATATCCCTTTTGAACTAACTATCCAACACTAATGAGATTGTGTTTTAAACTGGGGACATATTATACATCTTGGATTTGTTTAATTTCACCTTGCTTGGTGCAAATGGAGATGCATCCTTTACCGAGACTGACACTTTGTTGTTATTTCCCATTTTCACCTCAGATTTCACAGATTCATCAATGCTAGAAAACATTTCTTTGTTTCTACTCATGTGGTTGCTACAACCACTATCTAAGTACCAAACATCCTTATTACTTTCTTCTGCTACATTGCAAATGATGAACAAATTTTCTTTCTTTTCACTTTCAGTTTCTTCCGTCTTAATGAAATTTGCATTTTGTTGATACATATCATATTGTTTTTTTCTACATTCAGATGCATAATGTCCAATCTTTTTACAATGATGACATTGGAGATTTGATTTGTCATACCTTTGTGAAAATCTTCCACGTGAATTATTGTTGCTCCTTCCTCTTCCACGTGTTTCTGAAGAATTTCTTTGTCCTCTTTCATGGCTATTGTTGAAGCTTCCACTTTCACCACATCTAGTAACACCTCTATTGTTGGATGATCTGCCTCTTCCTCTAACTGAAACTTGAGATCTAAAATCTTGCTTTGAATAGATGGTAGCTTATCTATTCATCCTTTGTTCATGGATTTGCAAGGAACCCATAAGCTCATCAAGCTACATTTGAGTTAAGTCCTTTGACTCTTCTATTGCTACAACAATAGGATCAAATATGGGGGGAAGAATTCTCAAGGTTTCTTCTATGATTCTTTGATCCTCAAGAGTGTCTCCATTAGTTCTAATTTGATTAACCAAGCTCATAGTACGAGTAAGGAAATCATACTCAGAGTCCTTCATTTGCAAATTTTCAGTATCTTTTCTTAACAATTGTAACTTGACAAGCTTTACCTTGTTGCTTCCTTGGTATGCATTTTGCAAAGTCTCCCATGCTTGCTTGGATTTGTAGTTGTTGCTATCCTTGGAAAAATGGAGTCTCCCATAGCTATTTGTATAAAGTAAAGAGTCCTGGAATCCTTCTTCTTGTTCTCCTTCAGTGTGTTCCTCTCAGCTTGAGTGAGTGCATTGAATGCAACCTGGTCTACAAGCTCAGGGAAGCCATTTTCAACTAGCTCCCACAACTCTTGAGAGTAGAAAATGGTCTTCATCTTGATGCACCAAACATCATAATTTTTCCAATCAAATTGTGGTACTTGCTGCCACATGTTGTTGCTAGCCATTTTAAAGAACCACAATATAAACACAAAACACTTCCTATAACCTACCCTGATACCAATCTATGGGGAAGAAATAGGTTTTGCTGAAAACAAAGAGAGAAAAAGCAGAGTATATCAGAGTGTTGTATATGCAAAAAGAAAAAACCATATTTATATTGCCAACAGTGTTCAATTACAATCAGTGTTGTTGCCCTTATTATTCTTTCTTTCAGAATTTACTTCTATCTATCTTCTCCTCTATATATTAAATGAACATACTTCTAATACTTATATAAAACAGAGCTGAAAAGTATCCTAACCACTACAACCACATGTGTTAAAGATATGGTGACTAGCTAAAATCTATTTAAGAGGATAACATTTGTCCTAGGTAAAAGTCAAAACTGGTTGCAGGGCATTTATTTAATTGTTGTGTATGATTTGATGACTGCAAGGGTTTTCATCTGCAGCGATTATATAAGTATTAACAACTGAATCTACTAATCGATTTATTTTGCTCCCCCACCTTCTTCTACTAATCGATTTATTTTTTCCCCCGCCTTATTTTTCTATAGATAGAAATGCCATATTCCATCAGTGTGAGGAAGGGCCCATCGGGAATGCTTGAAATGGGTTGGAGGTTGGGACCCCGCCACTAATATTTTCCACGGGGAAGTTTAGCATGTTGTTGAGTGGACTCGCCTCCCTGAGCGAGCCCCCCTCGAAGAGTGACAGTAGGCCTACCAAGGCACTTAAATTCAAGTCAAATCATTTTTAAAACTAATGTGTTGGAAAAGTGGTTGGGCGTAAAAATTAATTAATTAAAATACTTAATATAAAATTCATGTAAAATTTACTAGTAAAGATTTTTAATAATTAAAAGTGGTTGGGCGTAAAACTTAATTATTAAAATAATTAAAATATTTAATATAAAATTCATGTAAAATTTATTAGTAAAGATTTTTAATAATTAATATAAATTAATTTTAATATTTAATATATGACAACAACAGTGAAAAAGTGATTTTATACACATATTTAGATTAAATAATTCCTCTAAATTTAATGGTTGGACATGCTCTACTTAAGATGTTGTTATATTGCTGTATCGTTAGTGGAAAACCTATACTGACAGAAACTTTGGTCTAAGATCGAAAATTAGCCAATTATTAGCCCCCAAAGACAGAAAAATTAATCTAAAATGTTAAGGATTTGGATTTTCACGGAAGCTAGACTCCACACAAAAGGTTAGGCAAACGGATGTAATTGGTTTATGCACGGAGTTCACATTTCTGAATTAAAGTAATTACAGGAACAATCTTTATTTTTTTCACTCTGCCTTGATTCTTTCTTGTAAATAAACTCCTCACATTTTCTAAATTGGGGTAATTACGGCACAATCTTTATTTTTTTCACTTTACCAAAAGTGGTCCATATACTTTTATATAAAATTTTAACCAAAAGTGGTCCATATACTTTTATATAAAATTTTAATTGAGTAAAAAATTAAAATATTTAATATGAAAATCGTTTAAAATTTAGTAGTAAAAGTTTTATTTAATATAAATTATTTTTAATATTCACTATATGACAACGACAGTGGAGAAAGTGATTTTATACATATGGTTAGAATAAATAACTTGTTGCAATGCCTCTGCACAATGAAAAAACAATTGTGTAAAGATTCACACTCACATTTCTGAAAGGTGTATTTTTAGCCTTTCCGTGTCGTTTCAAAGCCTTTGGGGTATTTTTAGCCTTTCGGTGTCGTTTCAAAGCATGACCATCGACTAATTAATGAGTCTGCCGAATGGAACTCGGTGGAAGGAAAAGGGAATGGTGTTTGCTGACACAACAGTAAAATGTGTTACTTGTTGCTTTGAATCTCACCAGCTTTGAATTCACCTGTAAAAGTCCTCAATATTGTAGGCATTCTGTCTTGCAGAGGGAACATAGTTTCTACTGCCGGAACTTTCCTAGTATGTACTTTTCTCCATGTCCATTGATTTAGACTTCTCATCCGTCACACTCTTTGTAATTTCAGATTGATTTAGACTTCTTGTCTGTCACACTCTTTGTAATTTTATATTATTTGTAATCCATTAGGAATATGATGCATAGCCACATTCTACATAACCATAGTAAAACAAGTGTTGCACGGCAGCGTAGTCCCTACCAGGGTGGAAGGGGAGTAAATGTGTGGGCCACAAGCTGCAGTACAAGTGGTATTCATGCAAAATTTAGTATTCCTGAATTAGTTTTACTTGAAATTTATCAAAAATTATTAATGTCTAGTACATGAACGAAGGTTCTTAGGATCTAAGTTTGATAGTACATGAAATATTTAATGCAATTACAGAGTGGCGGGTTGGCGAAGTCGCGGGTTCATTTTTTTCATTTTTTATGGCCACCCTGTTCTATGAAATACATTTTGCACCCAACATTTCGGTCATATACATGAGACAGCAATTTATAGAAATGCACCAAACAAATACAGAGTCCCGGGTTCACACTTTTCATGTCCAGTGTGTTCTGTGATATATATTTTGCACCAAACACTTCCGTCATATACATTTTTCACCCAACAATTCCGTCATATACATGAGACTGAGTAATTTATAGAATATTATAACATTGTATGAAGATTTACAGTAATTTATATAACGCTATAACATGTTCTATTTAATGAATAGTATAAACAATTATTTAAATTGTATTCAATAATTTTTTTTTATAAGTAAAATTGTATAAAAGGCTGTCAAAATGAAGGACTACAGACAATTTTCATGGTTTCAAGTTGTAAAAACTAAGCTACCCTGAGGGGAAACCAACTCAGCTAGTCGAACCGCTTCATAGCTGAAGTCTAGACTGTTACTGACACAGAAAGAGTTCAAAACTTTGGCCCGTAAGGGTGGTCGTTACAACTATGGAAAGTGTAGATAGCATAACTATAATAACCATGGACAAATGCATGAAAGGTCAGCATGCACATGACAAAACAATAGATAAAAATAAGAGACAGATCACCGGTATGGGTTGTAGTGTGGCGACGCGGCCATGCAGAAGGTGCCAAATGTCGTGTCCCCAGGAGGAGGCGGCTCCTCCTCGACTGGTGTCTGGTTTCGTTGCATGTCGTCCTCGGTTTGTGATGGCACGTGCTCTTCCTTCTGGACGTCCTCTGGCCATGATGGAAGCCTCTGCTCCTTGTGGTCTGCCTCTACGTGGACCAAAGTTTCCAGTGCCAACACTAGTGCGGAGGTTGCTGCTGGTTGGGTTGTTGCTGCTTGGCCTGCCTTTGGTGGGAGGTGATGAGCACCCTATAACGTGGAGAGCAACTACAGGAGTTGAGAAGCTTTTTTGTCCAGGATCTCTAGGCGAAATCAGAGGTCGTCCATGTCCCGAAGCAGGTCGAATACCAGGCTTTGCACCAGTGCAAGGCATGTTTTCCATTCACATTCTGGGTCAACATTGGAACCGGCTCGAGATTGGGGTTGCCGTCGCGAATTTTGACTGGCTTCTGGAACATCCATCTGAATAGATGGTAGCTTATCTAATGGGTGTGAACCAGATGTCGAATTGCGTAAAGGTCCTGGGTTGTAGTCGAGTGAGGCCCCTGAGCAGTCCAACCCCTCCATTATGTTGGCAAGGGATGCAGCAAGGGGCAAGAGAGAAGCGAGAATTTGAGTGTACTACGCAGGGATGAGGATGAGGTGGCCAAAGAGGAGGAGGATAGAAGTGAGGGAGCAGGTAGGGGATGGAGGACCAGGTGGGGCCGGTTTTGTTGGTAGGCTGACCTGCGTTTCGACTTCCCTTGTAGCCGGGGCATCTCCGGGACAGTGGGAGAGCGAAAATGTGCCAAAACAAAGAAGGAGAGGACAAAAGCAGAGTAGGGAAAGGTTGGGCAGGAGACCGAGCTCTGAGAAGAAAAACCAGGAAAGAATGAGCCATTTGGAGCCACTAGAGCAATTGAAATAGGTGAGGGCGCTGGTGAGGTTCCATAAATGGTCACACGCGCAGAGTAAAGGCCCAACGAGGTTTGTTGAAAGGATGTGAAGGCAGAGCAGGGCACACTAAGAGTAATGGCGCTCTACCTCGAGCGAGATGAAGTTAAAGTCATGAGACACGTGGGTAGGAAGTTGAAGTGCATGGGTACGTGGGCAAAAACAAGAAAAAAATAGTGGTAATGTCTATTACCATAAAATTGGGCTTTTGTTGTTCCGTGGTCTACAAATAACACCTAAAGTTCCGTGATATACATATTGACAATCAGACTTGCAGAGTATTTGAATTTTAAGGGGCTCGTGTCGAATAACCAAATTGAAATAATAAACTCAATAACTTATTTTTCTATCAATAAAATCATTTATAATTAATTAAAACAAGTTTAGCATTCCCGAATTATTTTTCCCTTTTACATATGTTGGTGAACAAAAAAATAAAAAAAACAATACTGACGTCTGCTACATAGGCTGGTGAACATAAGTATAAAAAAAATAGCATTCCCGAATTAGTTTTCTTTAAAAGAGTGGGTTCTTGACTTAGCTAGCTTTTGGATTGCAGGTTCTCGGGTTAGGGACCTATTGTTCGATGGCCTACAAAAAGAACCGAGACTTCTGCAATCTACAAATTGACAAGAGGTCTTGTGGACTATTTGAATTTTTGGATCGCGGGTTCTCGAACTAGCGGGCTGAAAATCGGGCTTCTCTTGTTTCGTGGCCTACAAAAATCAAATATGTAATTTGTTTAAGTAGATATATAGAGCAGGCACGAAAGCTTCATTCCGGGTTGTCGGGGTTGCGGGCTGAAAATTGGGCTTCTGTTGTTTCGCGAGTTCTGCGATATACAAATTGACAAGTTGTTTTGCGGACTATTTGAATTTTTTGATCGTGGGTTCTCGAACTGGCGGACTGAAAATTGGGCTTCTGTTGTTTCATGGTCTACAAATAGCACCTAGATTTCCGCGATATACATATTGACAATCGGACTTGCGGAGTATTTTAATTTGAAGGGGCTCGTGTCGAAAAACCAAATTGAAATAATAAACTCAATAACTTATTTTTCTATCAATAAAATTATTTATAATTAATTAAAACAAGTTTACCATTCCCAAATTAGTTTTTATTTTTACATATGCTGGTGGACAAAAAAAGAAAAAAAATAGTACTGATGTTTGTTACATAGGTTGTTGAACATAAGTATGAAAAAAAGAGTGTTCCCGAATTAGTTTTCTTTAAAAGAGCGGGTTCTTAACTTAGCTAGTTTTTGGATCGCGGGTTCTTGGGATGGGGACCTGTTGTTCCATGGCCTACAAATAGCACCGAGACTTTCGCGATATACAAATTGACAAGCAGTCTTGCGAACTATTTGAATTTTTTGATCACGGGTTCTCTAATGGCGGGCTGAAATCGGGTTTCTATTGTTCCGTGGCCTACAAAAATCAAATATGTAATTTGTTTAAGTAGATATATTGATCTGAAAATAGGGGGTTGATTTGTTTTTCTATGCAAGCACCCTCTACTCCATTAAAATAAACTTCAGGACCTTGCTCAGTGTCTTAGTTATGCAAGAGAAATTATGTGTCAAGTTTATGCTTCTTTTAGGTGTTTATGTGTGAGGTATTTGAAATATTAAATATATTGTTTACATAAATAAAACAAAAAATCAATTGTTGCAACAAATAACAACCAACAATACTCACAACAAAATCAACATGATAAAGGAGTTCACACCCAACTGGGCTACATCTCCTTGAGCCTCCATCAATGGACTAGGCTCTCTAGGATTAGTTTGTCAAAGATTATTTTACAAGCTACTTCTCAACTCCAATGGATTTACTGACTGTACCATTGTGTTCATAATACATAAAATCCCCAAAAATGACTAATAGAACTCTAAAAACGGACCATGACTCATCCGGGCATGACCTCTTCTACATGTGGCCTTGAGCTTCCCTAAGCTTACTTTTGGAAACAACACCTATAGAAGTCCTCAAATGCCTTTGAAACTTGTCCCAATGTGTTCATAGAATAACAATTAGTCAAAAATGACTATTCAGTCACAGAAAATAGACTTGGGCTCATCTGAGCATGACCTCCATCAATGGTGACCCTAAGCTCCCTGAAACTTCAATGGTGTAAAACCTGCAATAGAAATCTCCAAATTCCTTTCAAAATTGTGCCAATGGATTTAGAAAATCCAAAAACCTCTAGCTGGTCTTTTTCGACACCTCATTTTGCCAAAAAATAAAAAAGTTAGGCCTCCTGCCATTTTTCTCCTTCAAGCTTGTTGTCTCTGGTTCGCCAAAACGCACCCCCTATGTGAGTAACCCGGCTTCTGCGCGTTTCCCATGCCTAAACCTAGCACATGCGCGCAAGCCCGTAAAAACACATGAAATTGTCGCACCGTTAGCGAACTAAGACCCCGAATCACGGAGGTGTTGGGCGCATGGGGGACCATATGGCCACATCCCAGCAAAAAAAAAGGGCATCGTTGCTAGATGCTTGTGGGCTTGACAAGTGGCAGGCGCATGGTAGAGAACCATTTGAAAAATGCACGTGCACAAACCTCTGTGTGGACGGGTCATATGGCGCACATAAAACCGGAGGCTAGGTCTAAGCCCCAGCCTGGACCCCCGCCAAACTACACAAACATTCAACTTTAAATATATATTGCAACATATATATAACAAGAAACAATATGTTGGCTAGTGGTAGCCCATACTTTGCGAAGGTGCTCCACCATTGGGGGAGGTTCGGGATTCGATCCCCATGGACTCCATAAAATTTTACCAAACAATTGGGTGCCATGTGGCAGTGCATGTCTTGGCCACGTGGCACCTCCCAACTTGCCAATAAAGTGCCAT
Source organism: Picea mariana (assembly GCA_032191745.1). Taxonomy (NCBI): domain Eukaryota; kingdom Viridiplantae; phylum Streptophyta; class Pinopsida; order Pinales; family Pinaceae; genus Picea; species Picea mariana. Next base: position 146,871 of record JASDQU010013597.1, on the reverse strand, counting down.
GTGTCACAATTTCATTCACCCATGCATCTGCCAAGACTGCCAACTAATCACTAACAGGTCACCTTCCATCTCATCGTACATTCATGCCACGTCAGTTGTACGACCTTGCCACATCAGTTGTACGGACTATACAATCAACAATTTTTTCCCTATTTGGCAAATTGAACAAAATGTGATATCTCACTCATTCAGTGTTCGTTTGAACCCATTCAAAGTGCATTGAGTTCATGGGGACGATTTCTATGCATCTGTTTGTTTTGAAGATATTCCAAACACTTTGATATTTTGGGCTAAATTTTGACCCCTGGTCCAGATTCTGATCATGCCTTCCCACTAAAAGACTTTTGGACCCACAAAAGTTGATGATTATCTGCCTTAGCTTCAATACTCTTCTACTTCCAAGTTCTATCAACTGATTCCACTTGAAAATTCATTTTGGCAATCACCTAGGTACCTTGACATGCCTTGCACTGCAACTGGCTATGTCCCTCAACCATTGTTCTTTGGCTGTTGTTGACCCACTGTTCTCTTTGTTCTTGGAATACTACCAGCCTTCCCACTGAGAATTAAGTCCCTCTCGTGAACTCTTTGACGTCAACACTATCCTCTGTACAATGGTTGCAAGATGTTTTCCTGTGACATCTTGTCACAAACCAAGAAAACCATCAATCTTGAAAACAAATTTTATACAAGACTGAAAATCATGCCAACAAAGTCTTTTTTCTCTTCAAGCAAACAGTCACATATTGTACTTCATCAAAGTACATGGCATTTTCCTGCATCTTGGTGTACTCAATATCGACTTACAAACCGACAAACACCATCGACTAAACATAAGCCGAAAAATATGATTGACACAACATAGTCGTCAAGACAACATCGACACAAGTTGAGACTCATTTGAAAAACATCGACATTCCCAATGACAAGTCGACATTCATGATACACAACCATGTTCCAATCATGAGTCACTCATAATGAAACTATCTCAAAGTTCATTGTTTACACATACAAAATCACATGCATGTGCATAGCTCTTCAACTCTCCTTCAAGTACAAACATAAGTACATAAACCCAAAAACATGTGGGTACATAAGAGCTGAAATGAAAAGCTAAATGGCTGCAATAAGTGAGTATCATACCCATCTTTTACATCCTCCTAGAGAAGTTGTGAAACAACAAGAATGCCTTCAAAAGAATTGCATTCACATGCAAACTTGCATCATACAAGTTATGATAAGCCACTATAACTTGTCATGATTTCAACAGAAATGAATACATAAGGTTGAAATGTGCATCTACAAATAGAGAAATGCAAGCCTTACTTGTTCAAGAAATCTAACCATTTCTTACCAAGCCAATTCAATGGTGACTTTTTCTATTGAACCTCGTCTTCTTGTGAATCATCTTGACTCACATCGATGATGGAATCTCCTCTTCCATTCTTGCTAGTCTCTTTATCCATCTATTTCTCGTGTTGTGGATGAATGGTTGGATGCAATGTCCAACATTGGTCAATGAGATGACCTCTCTTCTGGTAGTGAGTGCAAATCTTTTGCATCTTCTTTTCAAGTTGCCTTTGCTTGGAAAGTTTCCTGAATGTGGTCAATCTTTTCCAACATCTTGAAACATGATGGTCATCTAAACCACAATATGTACATGGAATTTTTCTTCCATTTTTACATGCAAATTTACCATTCTTAACATAATAAAAAACAACTAAATTATAGGTAGAAATATACCTTGAACATTCACCTTTATCGCCTTCTTGAGGAGGTGAATTTGAAGAGTTACTAGCTCTCTTTTGAAGACCAACAACAATGTTCTTGTCCTCATGGTTGTCACAACTCTCTTGTTTCATACATTTTCATTCATCTTGAACACATACTTTGCATGCTTGAGGGATTGAACTTGCAACAAAAGTTGTTCTTGGAACTATTTCCCTTGTCTCCTCAACTTTGGAATATGCTCCATCTTTCTGTTCATATCCAAGAACCCTATACTTGGCCTCTCCTCAACAACAATAGGATCAACAATGCCTTGTGCATGCTTGCCTAACCCTCTACCTTCATAGCCCATTTTTAACAATAACTTGGACCCTATTCCTCTAGTGTGATTTTCAAAAACACCAAAGCATTCATTTTGAGATAAATTTGAAGAAAAAATAGCATTACATACCTCATGTTCATGCATGTACTTGGTAAGAGTTTCCTTTGCCTCATGGAGTTGAGTCTCTATCTCATGCAACTTTTCAAGAAGTTGGTGCTTCTCCTCCTTCATGGCCATCAACTGCTCTTGAAGGACAATGCTCTCCTTCCTATCTTCCCACATCTCTTGCACCATATATCTCATGGTTACAAATTCCTTCAACATCTCTTTGTCAAGAACTTGGCTAATGAAGATGTATGAGAAATTTCATGGTTTGAAGCTTCTTCCATCCTTGCAAGATATCAAACTTCAACACAAAACTTGCACAAGAATACCAACAACTAAATCTCTAGCTATCAATGGCAATCACATGAGCAAAACTATGCCCTAACACCACTTGATCTGAAAATAGGGAGTTGACTTGTTTTGCTATGCAAGCACCCTCTACTCCATTAAAATAAACTTCAATACCTTGCTCAGTGTCTTAGTTGTGCAAGAGAAATTATGTGTCAATTTTATGCTTCTTTTAGGTGTTTATGTTTGAGGTATTTGAAAGGTTAAATATGTTGTTTACATAAATACAATAGAAAATAACAACCATCAATACTCACAACAAAATCAACATGATAAAGGATTTCACCCCTAACTGGGCTACATCTCCTTGAGCCTCCATCAATGGACTAGGCTTTCTGGGATTTGAAAGCTACTTCTCAACTCCAATGGATTTACTAACTGTACCATTGGGTTCAAAATACATAAAAACCCCAAAAATGACTAATAGAACTCTGAAAACAGACCATGACTGATTCAGGCATGCCCTCTTCTACATGTGGCCTTGAACTTCCCTGAGCTTCCTTGTGGAAAAAACACCTGTAAAAGTCCTCAAATGCCTCTGAAACCTATCTCAATGTGTTCAAAGCATAACAGTTAGTCAAAAATGACTATTCAATCACAGAAAATAGACTTGGGCTTATATAAGCATGACCTCCATCAATGGTGGCCCTAAGCTCCCTAGAGCTCCCTGAAACTTCAATGGTGTAAAACCTGCAATAGAAGTCTCCAAATTCCTTTGAAAACTATGCCAATGGATTCAAAACATCCAAAAACCCCTAGATGGCTTTTTTTGGCACCTCATTTTGCCAAAAATTGAAGAAGTTAGACCTCCTGCCATTTTTCTCCTTCAAGCTTGTTGTCTCTGGTTCGCCAAAACGCACCTCCTGTGTGAGTAACCCATATTCTGGGTGTTTCCCGTGCCTAAATGGGGCACATGCATGCATGCCCACAAAACACACGAAATTTTCGTACCGTTAGCGAACTAAGCCCCTGGATCACGGAGGTGTTGTGCACATGGGGGACCATATGGCCACGTCCCAGCGCTAAAAAAGGGCATCGTTACTAGATGCTTGTGGGATTGACAAGTGGTGGGTGCATGGTAGAGTACTATTTGAAAAACAAGTGTGCAAAAACCTCTGTGTGGCTAGATCATATGGCGCACATAAAACCGGGGGTTGGGGCTAAGCCCCAGCCCGGACCCCCACGAAGTACACAAACATTTAACTTTAAATATATATTGCAACATATATATAACAAGCAAAAACACATGGGCTAGTGGTAGCCCATACTTTGTGAAGGTGCTCCACCGTTGGGGGAGGTTTGGGGTTCAATCCCCACGGACTCCATAAAATTTTACCAAACAATAGGGTGCCACATGGCAGTGCATGTTTGGGCCATGTGGCACCTCCCAACTTGCCAATAAAGCACCATGTATCACAATTTCATTCACCCACACGTCTTCCAAGACCGCCAACTCAACACTAACATGTCACCTTTCCACGTCACCTGCCAGCTCATCATATAGTCATGCCTTGTCAGCTGTACGACCTTTCCACGTCAGTTGTATGGACTGTATAGTGAACAATGTTTTGCCTATTTGGAAAATCGAATAGAACGCAATATCTCACTCATTTGATGTCCGTTTGAATCCGTTTGAAGTGCGTTGAGTTCGTGAGGATGATTTCTACGCACCTGTTCATTTTGAAGAGATTCTGAACACTTTGATTTTTTGGGCTAAATTTTGACCCCTAGTCCAGATTCTGATCATATATAAAGCAGGCACAGAAACTTCATTCTGGGTTTTCGGGTTTGCGGGCTGAAAATTGGGCTTCTATTGTTCCGCGAGTTCCGCAATATACAAATTGACATGATGTTTTGCAGACTATTTGAATTTTTGGATCGCAGGTTTTCGGATTGGTGGGTTGAAAATTGGGCTTATGTTGTTTTGTGGTCTACAAATAGCACCTGGAGTTTTTCGATATACATATTGACAATCGGACTTGCAGAGTATTTGAATTTGAAGGGGCTCGTGTCGAAAAACCAAATTGAAATAATAAACTCAATAACTTATTTTTCTATCAATAAAATCATTTATAATTAATTAAAACAAGTTTAACATTCCCGAATTAGTTTTCTTTCTTACATATGCTAGTGGACAAAAATAGAAAAAAAAATAGTACTGACATCTGTTACATAGGCTGGTGAACATAATTATGAAAAAAATAGTGTTCCCGAATTAGTTTTCTTTAAAAGAGCGGGTTCTTGACTTAGCTAGTTTTTGGATCGCGGGTTCTCGGGTTGGGGACCTGAAAAGCGGGCTTTTGTTGTTACTTGTCCTACAAATAACACCTAGAGTTCCACAATATACATATTGACATTCGGACTTGTGGAGTTTTTGAATTTGAAAGGGCTGGTGTCAAATAACCAAATTGAAATAATAAACTCAATAACTTATTTTTCTATCAATAAAATCATTTATAATTAATTAAAACAAGTTTAGCATTCCTGAATTAGTTTTCCTTTTTACATAGGTTGGTCAACATAAGTATGAAAAAAATAGTGTTCTCGAATTAGTTTTCTTTAAAAGAGTGGGTTCTTGACTTAGCCAGTTTTTGGATCACGGGTTCTTAGGCTGGGGACCTGAAAAACGGGCTTTTGTTGTTCTGTGTCCTACAAATAGCACCGGCAGTTCCGCGATATACAAATTGACAATGAGACTTGTGGACTATTTGAATTTTAAGGGGATCGTGTTCAAAAAATTTAGCATTCACAATTTAGTTTTCTTTACATAGGTTTTACATACGTCGGTGGAGAAAAGGAGAAAAGGATAGTACCAATGTCTGTTACATAGGGCGGTCAACAAAATGACGAAATAAATAGCATTCCCGAATTAGTTTTCTTTAAAATAGGGACTCATCGACACAAGAAATTGAAATTTATGAAATTATAGCTTCCTAGAGACCATAAACTATACATAGAAAATATGTAACACTCTATACATACTCTCTATAAAAATCTAGGAACACATAAAAGCAGGAAAAAAAATTAGCATTCCCCAATTAAAGCATGGACGAAACCCTCATTCGATACTTAGCCAATTTTTGGATCGTGGGTTCTCGGGCTGGGGACCTGAAAATCAGGCTTTTGTTGTTCCATGTCCTGCAAATAGCACCGAGATTTCCGTGATATACAAATTGACAATGGGACCTACAGACTATTTGAATTTTAAGGGGCTCGTGTCCCAAAAATTTAGCATTTGTGAAATAGTTTTCTTTACATAGGTTTTACATACGGTGGTGGAAAAAAGCACAAAAAATATAGTGCCAATGTCTGTTACATAGGGCGGTGGACAAAAGGACCAAATAAATAGCATTCCCGAATTAGTTTTCTTTAAAACAGGGGCTCATGGATATAAGAAATTGAGATGTATCAAATTATAGGTTCTTGGAGAGCATAAATTATACATAGCAAATATGAAAGTTTTTTAAAGTAGATATTTACTTATATATATATATATATATATAAAATATGTACTTTTATAAATTACGGGG
>JASDQU010013597.1:114640-140595 GCA_032191745.1 Picea mariana | reverse complement strand
TCTAGCAACACCTCTATTGTTGGATGATCTGCCTCTTCCTCTAACTGAAACTTGAGATCTAAAATCTTGCTCAAAAAAGATGGTAGCTTATCTATTCATCCTTTGTTCATGGATTTGCAAGGAACCCATAAGCTCATCAAGCTGCATTTGAGTTAAGTCCTTTGACTCTTCTATTTCTACAACAATAGGATCAAATATGGGGGGAAGAATTCTCAAGGTTTCTTCTATGATTCTTTGATCCTCAAGAGTGTCTCCATTAGTTCTAATTTGATTAACCAAGCTCATAGTACGAGTAAAGAAATCATTCCCAGACTCCTTCATTTGCAAATTTTCAATATATTTTCTTAACAATTGTAACTTGACAAGCTTTACCTTGTTGCTTCCTTGGTATGCATTTTGCAAAGTCTCCCATGCTTGCTTGGAATTGTAGTTACTGCTATCCTTGGAAAAATGGAGTCTCCCATAGCTATTTGTATAAAGTAAAGAGCCTTGGAATCCTTCTTCTTGTTCTCCTTCAGTGTGTTCCTCTCAGCTTGAGTAAGTGCATTGAATGCAACCTGGTCTACAAGCTTAGGGAAGCCATTTTCAACTAGCTCCCACAACTCTTGAGAGTAGAAAATGGTCTTCATCTTGATGCACCAAACATCATAATTTTTCCAATCAAATTGTGGTACTTGCTGCCACATGTTGTTGTTGCTAGCCATTTTAAAGAACCACAATATAAACACAAAACACTTCCTATAACCTGCCCTGATACCAATCTATGGAGAAGAAATAGGTTTTGTTGAAAACAAAGAGAGAAAAAAACAGAATATACCAAAGTGTTGTATATGCAAAAAGAAAAAACCATATTTATATTGCCAACAGTGTTCAATTACAATCAGTATTGTTGCACTTGTTATTCTTCCTATCCTATATTCAGAATTTACTTCTATCTATCTTCTCCTCTATATATTAAATGAACATACTTCTAATGCTTATATAAAACAGAGCTGAAAAGTATCCTAACCACTACAACCACATGTGTTAAAGATATGGTGACTAGCTAAAATCTATTTAAGAGGATAACAGTTGTCTTGGGTAAAAGTCAAAACTGGTTGCAGGGCATTTATTTCATTGTTGTGTATGATTTGATGACTGCAAGGGTTTTCATCTGCAGCTATTATATAAGTATTAACAACTGAATCTACTAATCGATTTATTTTGTTCCCCCACCTTCTTCTATTAATCGATTTATTTTTGCCCCCCACCTTATTTTGCTATAGATAGAAATGTCATATTCCATCGGTGTGAGGAAGAGCCCATCGGGAATGCTTGAAATGGGTTGGAGGTTGGGACCCCGCCACTAATATTTTCCACGGGGAAGTTTAGCGTGTTGTTGAGTGGACTCGAGAGTGACAGTAGGCCTACCCAGGCACTTAACTTCAAGTCAAATCATTCTTAAAACTAATATGTTGGAAAAGTGGTTCGGCGTAAAAATTAATTGATTAAAATAATTAAAATACTTAATATAAAATTCATGTAAAATTTACTAGTAAAGATTTTTAATAATTAAAAGTGGTTGGGCGTAAACTTAATTGATTAAAATAATTAAAATATTTAATATAAAATTCATGTAAAATTTACTAGTAAATATTTTTAATAATTAATATAAATTAATTTTAATATTTAATATATGCCAACAACAGTGAAAAAGTGATTTTATACACATATTTAGATTAAATAATTCCTCTAAATTTAATGGTTGGACATGCTCTACTTAAGATGATGTTATATTGTTGTATCGTTAGTGGAAAAAATATACTGACAGAAACTTTGGTCTAAGATCGAAAATTAGCCAATTATTAGCCCCCAAAGACAGAAAAATTAATCTAAAATGTTAAGGATTTTCACGGAAGCTTGACTCCCCACAAAAGGTTAGACAAACGGATGTAATTGGTTTATGCACCGAGTTCACATTTCTGAATTAAAGTAATTATAGGAAAAATCTTTATTTTTTTCACTCTGCCTTGATTCTTTCTTGTAAATAAACTCCTCACATTTTCTAAATTGGGGTAATTACGGCACAATCTTTATTTTTTTCACTTTACCTTGGTTCTCACTCATAATTAAAATCCTCACGTTTCTGAATTAAGCTAATTACTCTTCCATTGCTCAGCTAGTTTTGAAAGAGATACTACATTAATATCATTATAATCAAATCCAATGTGTGGGATTCTGCATTCTAACTTATAGATATGTCTTCTTTGAATTAACTTAATTACTCTTTCTCAACCAAAAGTCATATACCTCTTATAAAAAATTTATATTAACCAAAAGTGGTCCAGATACTTTTATATAAAATGTTATCCAAAAGTGCTCCATATACTTTTATATAAAATTTTAACCAAAGTGGTCCATATACTTTTATATAAAATTTTAATTGAGTAAAAAAATTAAAATATTTAATATAAAAACCGTTTAAAATTTAGTAGTAAAAATTTAATATTTAATATAAATTATTTTTAATATTCACTATATGACAACGACTGTGGAGAAAGTGATTTTATACATATAGTTAAAATAAATAACTTGTTGCAATGCCTCTGCACAAAAACAATTGTGTAAAGATCACACTCACATTTATGAAAGGTGTCCACTGTAAAACAAAATTTGCCTCTGGTTATTTTAATTTTTAAAACTGATTGGATAGTTACCATGGGCGTATCCAATTCTGTTTGGGTCCATACACCTCTTATAAAATTTTAATATAAACCAAAAGGTGGTCGATATACTTTATATCGACATGAATGTAGTTAATATCATGAATGCAGGTAATATCATTTATTAATTGGGGTATTTTTAGCTTTTTTATGTCGTTTTAAAGCATGACCATCAACTAATTAATGAGTCCGCCGAATGGAACTCGGTGGAAAAGGGAATGGTGTTTGCTGACATAACATTAAAATGTGTTAATATTGTAGGCATTCTCCTAGTATGTACTTTTCTCCATCTCCATTGATTTAGACTTTTTATCCGTCACACTCTTTGTAATTTGAGATTGATTTAGACTTCTTTTCTGTCACACTCTTTGTAATTTTATATTATTTGTAATTCACTAGGAATACGATGCATAGTCACATTCTATATAGCTATAGCAAAACAAGTGTTGTATGGCAGCATAGTCCGTGCCAGGCTGGAAGGGAAGTAAATGTGTGAGCCACAAGTTGCAGTACACGTGGTATTCATGCATAATTTAGTATTTCTGAATTAGTTTTATTTGAAATTTATCAAAAATTATTAATGTCTGGTACATGAACGAAGGTTCCTAGGATCTAAGTTTGATAGTACATGAAATATTTAATGTAATTACAAAGTGGTGGGTTGGCGAAGTCGCGGGTTCACTTTTTTCACTTTTTATGGCCACCCTATCCTATGAAATACATTTTGCACCCAACACTTCCGTCATATATATTTTGCACCAAACAATTCAATCATATACATGAGACGGTAATTTATAGAAATGCACCGAACAAATACGGAGTCGTGGGTTCACACTTTTCATGTCCAACATGTTCCGTGATATACATTTTGCACCAAACACTTCTGTCATATACATTTTTCACCCAACAATTCCATCATATACATGAGACTGAATAATTTATAGAATATTATAACATTGTATGAAGATTTACAGTAATTTATATAATGCTATAACATGTTCTATTTAATGAATAGTATAAACAATTATTTAAATTGTATTCAATAATTTCTTTTTATAAGTAAAATTGTATAAAAGTCTATCAAAATGAAGGACTACAGAGAATTTCCATGGTTTCAAGCTATAAAAATTGAGCTACCCTGAGGGGAAACCAGCTCAGCGAGCCAAACCACTTCATAGTTGAAGTCTAGATTGTTACTGACGCAGAAAGAGTTCAAAACTATGGCCCGTAAGGGTGGTTGTTACAACTGTGGAAAGTGTAGACAGCATAACTATAATAACCATGGACAAATGCATGAAAGGTCGGCATGCACATGACAAAACAACAGAGAAAAACAAGAGACAGATCACCGGTATGGGTTGTAGTGCGACGACGCGACCATGCAGAAGGCGCCAAATGTCGTGTCCCCAGGAGGAGGAGGCTCCTCCTCGACTGATGTTCGGTCCAGTTGCATGTCATCCTCGGTCTTTGATGGCACATGCTCTTCCTTCTGGACGTCCTCTGGCCATGATAGAAGCCTCTGCTCCTCGCGGTCTTCCTCTGCATGGACCAAAGTTTCCAATGCCAACACTGGTGCGGAGGTTGTTGTTGGTTGGGTTGTTGTTGCTTGGCCTGCCTCTGGTGGGAGGTGATGAGCACCCTGTAATGCGAAGAGCAACTGTAGGAGTTGAGAGGCTTTGTTGTCTAGGATCTCTAGGCGGAACCGGAGGTCATCCATGTCCTGACGCAGGATGAATACCAAGGTTTGCACCGGTGCAAGGCCTGTTTTCCATTCGCATTTTGGGTCAGCGTTGGAACTGGCTCAAGATTGGGGTTGTCGTCGCAAATTTTGACTGGCTTCTTGAACATCCATCTGAAATTGGGCATCGTGAGGCTGGTCCTGAAGCGACTGGGTGGTTGGAGAGTTGGGAGGAGCCAAAGGGCATGGGTGTGAACCAGATGTTGAATTACATAAAGGTCCTAGGTTGTAGTCGAGTGAGGCCCCTGAGCAGTCCAACCCCTCCATTATGTTGGCAAGGGACGCAGCAAGGGGTGGAAGAGAAGCGAGAATTTGAGTGGACTGCACAGGGGCAAGGATGAGGTGGTCGAAGAGGAGGAGTATAGCAGTGAGGGAGCAGGCGGGGGATGGAGGACCAGGCGGGGCCGGTTTGGCTGGTAGGCTGACCCGCGTTTAGACTTCCCTCGTAATTGGGGCATCTCCGGGACAGTGGGAGAGAAAAAATATGCCAGCAATAGATCAGGAGAGGACAAAAGCAAAGCAGGGAAAGGTTGGGTAGGAGGTCGAGCTCTGAGAAGAAAAACCAGGAAAGAATGAGCCATTTGAAGCCGTTGGAGCAATTGAAATAGGCGAGGGAGCTAGTGAGGTTCCATAAATGGTCGCACGCGCAGAGTAAAGGCCCAGCAAGGTTCATCGAAAGGATGTGAAGGCAGAGCAGGGTGCACTGAGAGTAATGGCGCTCTGCCTCGAGCGAGATGAAGTTAAAGTCATTAGACACGTGGGTAGAAAGTTGAAGTACATGGGTACGTGGGAAAAAACCGGAAAAAAATAGTGGAAATGTCTATTACCAGAAAATTGGGCTTCTGTTGTTCTGTGGTCTACAAATAGCACGTAGAGTTTTGCAATATACATATTGACAATTGGACTTGCTGAGTATTTGAATTTTAAGGGGCTTGTGTTGAATAACTAAATTGAAATAATAAACTCAATAACTTATTTTTCTATCAATAAAATCATTTATAATTAATTAAAACAAGTTTAGCATTCCCAAATTACTTTTCCTTTTTACATATGTTGGTGGACAAAAAAAGAAAAAAAAAATAGTACTGACATCTGTTACATAGGCTAGTGAACATAAGTATGAAAAAAATAGCGTTCCGGAATTAGTTTTCCTTAAAAGAGCGAGTTCTTGACTTAGCTAGTTTTTGGATCGCGGGTTCTCGGGTTAGGGACCTATTGTTCTGTGGCCTACAAAAATCACCGAGACTTCTGTGATCTACAAATTGACAAGCAGTCTTACGGACTATTTGAATTTTTGGATCGCGGGTTCTCGGGCTGGCGGCTGAAAATCGGGCTTCTCTTGTTCTGTGGCCTACAAAAATCAAATATGCAATTTGATTAAGTAGATATATAGAGCAGACGCGAAAGCTTCATTCCAGGATGTCGAGGTTGCGAGCTAAAAATTGGGCTTCTGTTGTTCCGCGAGTTCCGCGATATACAAATTAACAAGCTGTTTTGCGGACTATTTGAATTTTTTAATCACGGGTTCTCGAACTGGCGGGCTGAAAATTGGGCTTCTGTTGTTTCGTGGTTTACAAATAGCACCTAGATTTCCACGATATACATATTGACAATCGGACTTGCAGAGTATTTGAATTTGAAGGGGCTCATGTCGAAAAACCAAATTGAAATAATAAACTCAATAACTTATTTTTCTATCAATAAAATCATTTATAATTAATTAAAACAAGTTTAGCATTCCCGAACTAGTTTTCCTTTTTACATATGCTGGTGGACAAAAAAAGAAAAAAAAATAGTACTGACATCTGTTACATAGGCTGCTAAACATAAGTATGAAAAAAAGAGCGTTCCCGAATTAGTTTTCTTTAAAAGAGCGTGTTCTTGACTTAGCAAGTTTTTGGATCGTGGGTTCTCGGGATGGGGACCTATTGTTTTGTGGCCTACAAATAGCACCGAGACTTCCGTGATATACAAATTGGCAAGCGGTCTTGCGGACTATTTGAATTTTTGGATCGCAGGTTCTCTGAATGCTGGGCTGAAATCGGGCTTCTGTTGTTCTGTGGCCTACAAAAATCAAATATGTAATTTGTTTAAGTAGATATATTGATCTGAAAATAGGGGGTTGATTTTTTTTTCTATGCAAGCACCCTCTACTCCATTAAAATAAACTTCAGGACCTTGCTCAGTGTCTTAGTTGTGCAAGAGAAATTATGTGTCAAGTTTATGCTTCTTTTAGGTGTTTATGTGTGAGGTATTTGAAAGATTAAATATGTTGTTTACATAAATACAACAACAAATCATATGTTGCAGCAAATAACAACCAGCAATGCTCACAACAAAATCAACATGATAAAGGAGTTTACACCCAACTGGGCTACATCTCCTTGAGCCTCCATCAATGGACTAGGCTTTCTGAGATTAGTTTGTCAAAGATTCTTTTAAAAGATACTGGTCAACTCCAATGGATTTACTAACTATACCATTGGGTTCAGAATACATAAAAACCCCAAAAATGACTAATAGAACTCTGAAAACGGACCATGACTCATCTGGGCATGACCTCTTCTACATGTGGCCTTGAGCTTCCCTGAGCTTCCTTTTGGAAAAACACCTATAAAAGTCCTCAAATGCCTCTGAAACCTGTCCCAATGTGTTCAGAGCATAACAATTAGTCAAAAATGACTATTCAGTCACAGAAAATAGACTTGGGCTCATCTGAGCATGACCTCCATCAACGGTGACCCTAAGCTCCCTAGAGCTCCCTAAAAATTCAATGGTGTAAAACCTGCTATAGAAGTCTCGAAATGCCTTTTAAAACTATGCCAATGGATTCAGAACATCCAAAAACCCCTAGATGGGATTTTTCGGCACCTCATTTTGCCAAAAAATGAAGAAGTTAGGCCTCCTGCCGATTTTCTCCTTCAAGCTTGTTGTCTCTGGTTCGCCAAAACGCACCTCCTGTGTGAGTAACTCGGCTTCTGGGTGTTTCCCGTGCCTAAACCCAGCACACATGCACATGCCCACAAAACGTGTGAAATTGTCGCACCATTAGCGAACTAAGCCCCCGAATCACAGAGGTGTTGGGTGCATGGTGAACCATATGGCCATGTCCCAGCGCTAAAAAAGGGCACTATTGCTAGATGCTTGTGGTCTTGACAAGTGGTGGGAACATGGTAGAGGACCGTTTGAAAAATGCACGTGCACAAACCTCCATGTGGCCGGGTCATATGGCACACATAAAACCGGGGGCTGGGGCTAAGCCCAAGCCCAGACCCCTGCCGAACTACACAAACATTCGAATTTAAATATATATTGCAACATATATATAAAAATCAACAACACATGGGCTAGTGGTAACCCATACTTTGCGAAGGTGTTGCACCATTGGGGGAGGTTCGGGATTCGATCCCCATGGACTCCATAAAATTTTACCAAACAATAGGGTGACACATGGCAGAGCATGTTTGGGCCACATGGCACCTCCCAACTTGTCAATAAAGCACCACATGTCACAATTTCATTCACCCATGCATCTGCCAAGACTGCCAACTCAACACTGACAGGTCACCTCGCCACGTCACCTTCCATCTCATCATACAGTCATGCCACGTCAGCGGTATGGACTATACAGTCAGCGATTTTTTCCCCGTTTGGCAAATCGAACAAAATGCGATATCTCACTCATCCGATGTTCGTTTGAACCTATTTGAAGTGTGTTGGTTTCGTGAGGATGAGTTCTACGCACATGTTCATTTTGAAGAGATTCCAAACACTTTGATTTTTTGGGCTAAATTTTGACCCCTAGTCCAGATTTTGATCACGCCTTCCCACTGAAAGACTTTTGGACCCACAAAAGCTGATGATTATCTGCTTGAACTTCAATACTCTTCTACTTCTAAGTTCTATCAACTGATTCTACTTGAAAAGTCTTTTTGGCAATCACTTGGGTACCTTGACATGCCTTGCACTACAACTGGCTATGTCCCTCAACCACTGTTCTCTAGTTGTTGTTGACCCACTATTCTGTTTGTGCTTGGAATACTACCAGCCTTCCCACTGAGAATCAATTCCCTCTCATGAACTCTTTGGCGTCAACACTATCCGCTCTACAATGGTTGCAAAATGCTTTCCTGGGACATCTTGTCACAAACCAAGAAAACCATCAATCTTGAAAACAAATTTTATACAAGACTGAAAATGATGCCAACAAAGTCTTTTTTCTCTTCAAGCAAACGGTCGCATCTTGTACTTCATCAAAGTACATGGCATTTCCCTACATCTTGGTGTACTCAATATTGACTAACAAGTCGACAAACACCATCGACTAAACATAAGTCAAAAAATATGATTGACACAACATAGTCTTCAAGACAACATCGACACAAGTCGAGACTCATTTGAAAAACATCAACATTCCCAATGACAAGTCAAAATTCATGATGCACAACCATGTTACAATCATGAGTCACTCATAATGAAACTATCTCAAAGTTCATTGTTTACACATACAAAATCACATGCATGTGCATAGCTCTTCAACTCTCCTTCAAGTACAAACATAAGTACATAAACCCAAAAACATGTGGGTACATAAGAGCTGAAATGAAAAGCTAAATGGATGCAATAAGTGAGTATCATACCCATCTTTTACATCCTCCTGGCGAAGTTGTGCAACAACAAGAATGCCTTTAAAAGAATTGCATTCACATGCAAACTTGCATCATACAAGTTATGATAAGCTGCTACAACTTGTCATGCTTTCAACATAAATGAATACATAAGGCTAAAATGTGCATCTACAAATAGAGAAATGCAAGCCTTACTTGTTCAAGAAATCTAACCATTTCTTACCAAGCCAATTCAATGGTGACTTTTTTTGTTGAACATCATCTTCTTGTGAATCATCTTGACTCACATCGATGATGGAATCTCCTCTTCCATTCTTTCCAGTCTCTTTATCCATCTGCTTCTTGTGTTGTGTATGAGTGGTTGGATGCAATGTCCAACATTGGTCAATGAGATGACCTCTCTTCTGGAAGTGAGTGCAAATCTTTTGCATCTTCTTTTCAAGTTGCCTTTGCCTAGAAAGTTTCCTGAATGTGGTCAATCTTTTCCAAAATCTTGAAACATGATGGTTATCTAAACCACAATATGTACATGGACTTTTTCTTCCATTTTTACATGCAAATTTACCATGCTTAACATAATCAAAAGCAACTGAATTATAGGCAGAAATATACCTTGAACATTCACCTTTATCGCCTTCTTGAGGAGGTGAATTTGAAGAGTTACTAGCTCTCTTTTGAAGACCAACAACAATGTTCTTGTCCTCATGGCTGTCACAACTCTCTTGTTTCATACATTTGCATTCATCTTGAACACATACTTTGCATTCTTGAGGGATTGAACTTGCAACAAAAGTTGTTCTTGGAACTATTTCCCTTGTCTCCTCAACTTTGGAATATACTCCATCTTTCTGTTCATATCCAAGACCCCTATACTTGGGCCTCTCCTCAACAACAATAGGCTCAACAATTCCTTGTACATGCTTTCCTAACCCTCTACCTTCATAGCCCATTTTTAATAATAACTTGGACCCTATTCCTCTAGTGTGATTTTCAAAAACCCCAAAGCATTCATCTTGAGAGGAATTTGAAGAAAAAATAGCATTACATACCTCATGTTCATGCATGTAATTGGTAAGGGTTTCCTTTGCCTCATGGAGTTGAGTCTCCATCTCATGCAATTTTTCAAGAAGCTGGTGCTTCTCCTCCTTCATGGCCATCAACTACTTTTGAAGGACAATGCTCTCCTTCCTATCTTCCCACATCTCTTGCACCATATCTCTCATGGTTACAAATTCCTTCAACGTCTCTTTGTCAAAGAACTTGGCTAATGAAGATGTATGAGAACTTTCATGGTTTGAAGCTTCCTCCATCCTTTCCAGATATCAAACTTCAACACAAAACTTGCACAAGAATACCAACAACTAAATCTCTAGCTATCAATGGCAATCACATGAGAAAAACTATGCTCTGATACCACCTGATCTGAAAATAGGGGGTTGACTTGTTTTTCTATGCAAGCACCCTCTACTCCATTAAAATAAACTTCAGGACCTTGCTCAGTGTCTTAGTTGTGCAAGAGAAATTATGTGCCAAGTTTATGTTTCTTTTAGGTGTTTATGTGTGAGGTATTTGAAAGGTTAAATATGTTGTTTACATAAATACAACAACAAATCATATGTTGCAGCAAATAACAACCAACAATACTCACAACAAAATCAACATGATAAAGGAGTTCACCCCTAACTGGGCTACATCTTCTTGAGCCTCCATCAATGGACTAGGCTCTCTAGGATTAGTTTTTCAAAGATTCATTTACAAGCTACTGCTCAACTTCAATGGATTTACTGAATGTACCATTGGGTTTAGAATACATAAAAACCCCAAAAATGACTAATAGAACTCTGAAAAACGGACCATGAATGATTCGGGCATGACCTCTTCTACATGTGGCCTTGAGCTTCCCTGAACTTCTTTGTGGCAAAAACACCTGTAAAAGTCCTCAAATGCCTCTGAAACCTGTCCCAGTGTGTTCAAAGCATAACAGTTAGTCAAAAAAGACTATTCAGTCACAGAAAATAGACTTGGGCTCATATGAGCATTACCTCCATCAATGGTGGCCCTAAGCTCCCTAGAGCTCCCTGAAACTTCAATGGTGTAAAACATGCAATAGAAGTCTCCAAATTCCTTTGAAAACTATGCCAATGGATTCAGAACATCTAAAAACCCCTAGTTGGGCTTTTTTGGCACCTCATTTTGCCAAAAAATGAAGAAGTTAGGCCTCCTGCCATTTTTCTTCTTCAAGCTTGTTGTCTCTGGTTCGCTAAAACACACCTCCTGTGTGAGTAACCCAACTTCTGGGTGTTTCCCGTGCCTAAACCCAACACATGCACACATGCCCACAAAATGCATGAAATTGTCACACCGTTAATGAACTAAGCCCCCGAATCACGGAGGTGTTGGGCACATGGGGGACCATATGGCCACGTCCCAGCGCTAAAAAAGGGCATTGTTGCTAGATGCTTGTGGGCTTGACAAGTGGCGAGTGCATGGTAGAGGATCGTTTGAAAAATGCATGTGAAAAAACCTCTATGTGGTCGGGTCATATGGCGCACATAAAACCAGGGGCTGGGGCTAAGCCCAAGCCCGGACCCCCGCGAACTACACAAACATTCGACTTTAAATATATATTGCAGCATATATATAACAAGAAACAACACGTGGGCTAGTGGTAGCCCATACTTTGTGAAGGCGCTCCACCGTTGGGGGAGGTCCGGGGTTCGATCCCCACAGACTCCATAAATTTTTACCAAACAATAGGGTGCCATGTGGCAGCCCATGTCTGGGCCACGTGGCACCTCTCAACTTGCCAATAAAGCACCACGTGTCACAATTTCATTTTCCCACACATCTGCCAAGACTACCAAATCAGTACTGACATGTCACCTTGCCACATCACCTACCAGCTCATCGTATAGTCATGCCATGTCAGTTGTACGACCCTGCCACATCAGTTGTACGGACTATACAGTTTTCCCACACATCTGCCAAGACTGCCAAATCAGTACTGACATGTCACCTTGCCACATCACCTACCAGCTCATCGTATAGTCATGCCATGTCAGTTGTACGACACTGCCACAACAACTGTACGGACTATACAGTGAACAATTTTTTCCTTATTTGGCAAATCGAACAGAACGCGATATCTCACTCATCCGATGTCTGTTTGAACCCGTTCAAAGTGCGTTGTGTTCGTGAGGACGATTTCTATGCACCTATTCATTTTGAATAGATTCTGAACCCTTTGATTTTTTGGGCTAAATTTTGACCCTTGGTCCAGTTTTTGTCATATATAGAGCAGGCACGGAAGATTCATTCTGGGTTTTTGAGGTTGCGAGATGAAAATTGGTCTTCTATTGTTCAGTGAGTTCCGCGATATACAAATTGACATGTTGTTTTGCAGACTATTTGAATTTTTGGATCGCGGGTTTTCGGACTAGCGGGTTGAAAATTGGGCTTCTGTTGTTTCGTGGTCTACAAATAGCACCTAGAGTTCCGCGATATACATATTGACAATCGGACTTGTGGAATATTTGAATTTGAAGGGGCTCGTGTCGAAAAACCAAATTGAAATAATAAACTCAATAACTTATTTTTCTATCAATAAAATCATTTATAATTAATTAAAACAAGTTTAGCATTCCTGAATTAGTTTTCCTTTTTACATATATTGGTGGAAAAAAATAGAAAAAAAAATAGTATTGACGTCTGTTACATAGGCTGATGAACATAAGTATGAAAAAAAGAGTGTTCTCGAATTAGTTTTCTTTAAAAGAGCGGGTTCTTGACTTAGGTAGTTTTTGGATTGTTGTTCCTTGTCCTACAAATATCACCTAGAGTTCCGCGATATACATATTGACAGTCGAACTTGCGGAGTATTTGAGTTTGAAGGGACTGGTGTCGAATAACCAAATTGAAATAATAAGCTCAATAACTTATTTTTCTATCAATAAAATCATTTATAATTAATTAAAACAAGTTTAGCATTCTCGAATTAGTTTTCCTTTTCACATAAGTTGGTCAACATAAGTATGAAAAAAATAGCGTTCCCAAATTAGTTTTCTTTAAAAGAGCGGGTTCTTGACTTAGCCAGTTTTTGGATCGCGGGTTCTTGGGCTGGGGACCTGAAAAGCGGGCTTTTGTTGTTATGTGTCCTACAAATAGCACTGGCAGTTCCGCGATATACAAATTGACAATCGGACTTGCGGACTATTTGAATTTTAAGGGGCCCGTGTTCAAAAAATTTAGCATTCGCGAATTAGTTTTCTTTACAAAGGTTTTACATACACCGATGGAAAAAAGGAGAAAAAGGATAGTACCAATGTCTGTTACATAGGGTGGTCAACAAAAGGACCAAATAAATAGCATTCCCGAATTAGTTTTCTTTAAAATAGGGACTCATCAACACAAGAAATTGAAATTTATGAAATTATAGGTTCCTAGAGACCATAAACTATACATAGAAAATATGTAACACTCTATACATGCTCTCTATAAAAATCTAGGAACACATAAAAGCAGGAAAAAAACTAGCATTCCCGAATTAGAGCATGGACGAAACCCTCATTCGATACTTAGCCAATTTTTGGATCGTGGGTTCTCGGGTTGGGGACTTGAAAATCGAGCTTTTGTTGTTCCATGTCCAACAAATCGCATCGAGATTTCCATGATATACAAATTGACAATGGGACCTACAGACTATTTGAATTTTAAGGGGCTCGTGTCCCAAAAATTTAGCATTCACGAATTAGTTTTCTTTACATAGGTTTTACATATCGTGGTGGAAAAAAGAACAAAAAATATAGTGCCAATGTCTGTTACATAGGGCAGTGGACGAAAGGACCAAATAAATAGCATTCCTGAATTAGTTTTCTTTAAAACAGGGGCTCGTGGATACAAGTAATTGAGATGTATCAAATTATAGGTTCCTGGACAACATAAATTATACATAGCAAATATGCAATTTTTTAAAGTAGATATTTACTTTTATATATAGGAAATATGTACTTTTATAAATTACAGGGATGAGATTTTATACAGCGTGCATGAGGCCCTCATTCCATACTTGCACAGAGCCCTGATTCGATAGTTAGGCGGTTTTTGGATTGTGGGTTGTGGAGCTGGCAGACTGAAAATTGGGCTTTTGTTGTTCCATGGCCTACAAAGAGCACCCATAGTTCCGTGATATACAAATTGACAAACAGACTATTTTAATTTTAAGGGCCTTTGTGGCAAAAGTATGAAGGACAGGTCGTCAAGATGTAAGAAATGACATACTCTCTACACGTTTGAGTACAAAAAAAGTAGTGAACACAATTTTATGACATTTATATAAAAAATAATGAAACGTGTTACATATTCCTGGAAATTTAAAGAAACACACACACACACACACACACATATATATATATATAATCTGAAATATGATATCTCAAATTTGAGTCAGTGATTTATTTCATACTTTATTTTGAAAATGACCAAGCCGGAGAAACTATGCATAGGAAAAAAAGAGAATTGAGATAAAATAAACAGAATGACTTCACATTCAGTATAGTTGAAGATAAAAATCTAGGAAGACATAAATATATAAGGATACAAAAGAATAGTTTTATTTAGAATATATGAAAAAAATAATAGTTTATTACATATCCTTGGAAATGTAAATGCGTTTGTCATATAGACTGGGATTGGGGCTCCTGCGGACCATAACAAAAATAGGTACAAGAAATAGGACTTTGGAAATAAGTTGGACACGGTAGAATGTAATTCCTAAAAAGTAGAAATGGGAAGATCATTTTTTGGCTATAGATTTCTACTCAGAAAAGTTGGAATAACTAGATTGATAAAAAAAGAACTATGCATTTCCCTGTTGGATTTCGTCGGTGATCCAGTTCAAGTTCTCTTCAATATAGCTTCTCAAGGGGGCGACGTTGATGTCATTGTGAATTTTAATGCTGAAAACTTCATTTTCTAATTCGCTTAGATCAATTGAAAGTTTACACATAGTTTCATCAATGTCTCCATTCTGTACCGAATACCGAACTAGCAAGTTGTCCACCTCTTCCTCATGATATTCTAGAATCCTGTAAAAAAAAATTAAAGACAAGACCTTCAAATTATCAACTTGTTTATCGAAAATCCCTTGGTTGATGCCAGTGAGTTGAGGATTAAGCTAGGGTCCTGGAAGCCGTTTGTCTTTCCTACTAAGTTTATTTTGGTGAGCTTTGTGAATAATGCTTCTTTCTTTGATATTGATTGCTCACATGATTGGATGATGAGATACAGGTTCTTCACTTTCTCTTTCCAGCATGCTTATAGTTGAGTGAGTTGTTTATTGGAAGGGAGATCATGTTGTTTTCTTCTCGTCTCTATCATGTTGTTAACATGAAAGGAAAAAGGGATGACTGTGTGCACATATAAATTTTCTTCATTTTTTAAATCCATCTGCAGAAGTATGAGCAAGTTATGTGTCGTGCTCCCCAGGGAATTTGTATTCTATGATGTTTCCCAGGCCTTAGTAATCAATTCCATTCTTTTGTTGATATTTTTCTCGACATATCCTCTACAAGATGTGAGGAAGCAAGAGGACCCTTCTAGATTTTTTGCGGGGGTGCACATAGTAGTAGGCATGGCTATTCCCAAAGAACTATGAACCAATGACATAGGAAACAAAGCTTCCTCTAATTGCTTAATCCGGTTCTCTAGTTTGGCATTTTTGGCTTCAATGACTCCAACGGAATCATGAAGAGCATCTTCGGTTTCCATGTGAAGTTGAGAGATTTTGGACACCTGCATATTGGCAAGGTCAAATTCTGAACGATGTTTTCTATTCTTCTTTTTTACATCTCTTTTTTCAATGATTAATTTTTTTTATTCGGATTCAAACACAACACTCTGGAATACGAAGGATTCATCTTCGTCAAAAATTAGGGTATCAACCATGTACATTAAGTAGGCATACTGAATTGTGTCTCCGGGATGATCAAGGTTGCAGAATATGCTTTCCAAATCAGCATCAAGATCCATGTTTTCACTATAAATTTCGGGTTGCTCCGCCTCTCCTACAACTCTTTTTCCCTTCTTCTACACGAGAATCTCATGAGGAAGATGTTCACTAAATCTCTACAAATATTTTGTAGAGTTGGTGCCAGTGCTTTATGGAAACATTGGTTTGCTCCAAACACTGCTTGAAATGAAGAAATGGAGGGGACAATATAACCCCCCAGAAACATTGCTTCAATGCGTGAAAATGGAAAATCTCCTCATTAATGAAAATATCTATGCGTGTTGTATGATGAACTGTTAGAAGTAAAGCTTAATTACTATCATACTTAGAAGTGCGAAGGTGGCAGTTACGGTGAAGAACATTTAAGGAATGGATCTTTCATGAATGAACCAAGCTGGCGGTGTGCGAATGACATTCCATGGTATTTGAAATTAAGATTGGGAAGAGATTGGACATTTCATGAAGGAAGCAAGCTGGCGGCATGCGAATGACATTCCATGGCGTTTGAAATTAAGACTGGGAAGGGATAAGAAAAGCCTTTGCAAAAATTACATTGATGGCAGAACTTCTCGAGCCTTGCATGCATCAATGACAGCTTAGACGGTGCCTGCACGATGACCTATTATCATTTTTAGAAAGAAGACACACACACACACACACACACACACACATATATATAAACACGATTTCTTATTATGCACACATGTGAAGGTGATGAGCACGGGGAAGAGCAAGCAAGGAAGGAATGGCCAAGTCTAAAAGTGCATGGTGAAACTGCTGAGTGTTCAATGCTAAAACTGCATGAGTCAGAATTGTTCAGCTAAGCAAACCAAAGGGCTCGGTCCGACTCCTAGTGCATATTTCATAATTAATGTGCAACAACAAATCTGTGGTCACCAGACCAATATGTGTAGAAACGAGGCAAAACTAAAAATGTACCTTCATAAAGTATGGACATGATATTTTATAGAGCATGTACGGATATGTAATTCCATACTTTGCCACTTTCGAGATCGTCGATTCTCGGGCGAGCGGGCTCAAAAAAATGCCTCTATTGTACAGTGTTCTACAAATCGCACACATAGTTCCGCGATATACAAATAGACAAGCAGACTTGCTGGTTGGATGGCATTTTATAAACCATTGACAGTTTCTAGATCACGGGTTCTCAGGCTGGCGGGGTAAAAAATGTGGCTCTATTGCTCAGTGACTTACAAATAGATTATGATAATAAACTGTGAAGTCGATTTGCGAGCTGGCCATCTCAACATTCTACTCTAGGGGTGGCGGGCTCCCAGAAATGAGAAATACATACCAAATATGCATAGATCCCTTATTCCATATTTAGCCACTTATTTGGATCGCATACTTGGCTCCATGTGACTCCCAATACATATTTCATAATTCATGTGCAACACCAACTCTGTGGTTACTAGATCAGTATGTATAGAAACGAGGAAAAACTAAATATGTACCTTTATAAAGTATCGACATGAGATTTTATACACCATGTACCCATATCGCATTTCATAGTTGCGGGTTCTCGGGCGGGAGGGGTAAAAAAAAAGGCCTCTATTGTTCTGTGTTATACAAATAACACATGTAGTTCTGTGATATACAAATTGACAAGCGGACTTGTGAGGTGGCAGAGATTTTATAGACCATGTACAGTTGTTTTATTGCAGGTTTTCGGGCTGCCGGAGTTAAAAATGGGCCTCTATTCTTCGGTGCCTTACAAATAGCTTATGATAATAAATTGACAAGCGGATTTGCAAGCTATTCGGCTCAACATTTGTCACTTGACAAGTGGATTTGCGAGCTGGCCGGCTCAACATTTGTCACTTGACAAGCCAATTTGCGAGTTGGCCGACTGAACATTCTACTTCTACTGATTTCTATGATATACAAATTGACAGACTCCAGGGCTAGCGTGCTCCCAAAAATGAGAACTACATACCAAATATGCACAGATCCCTTATTCTATACCTAGCCACTTATTTGGATTGCGCACTTGTGAGCTACACATTATGCCTCTAATGTTTCGTGTCCTGCAAATAGTCGTCATAGTTAGGCGATATACAAATTGACAAGCGGACTTGCGGGATGGCTGGCCGAATATTGCATCTATTGGATGGCGGACGTGCATGGTAGCGGCCTCTATGCGCAAAACAAAAATAATAAAAATAAACATAGCTGCAAATAAGTTTGACAAACACAGAGAAAATAAACGAAGAATTATTTACTATGGAACATGGGCAGAAAAAGAATACACCTTTGCATGGATTGGTCCACATCTCTAGGTAGGAGTTGTTTGCGTTGTCTAGTTTTCCTGTCTGTTTCTATCAACAAAACTACAAAGCAAAATGGATATGAACATAAGTTCAGATGTTAAGAAAAAGGCAACTACTATGTACATATACAAAAAAGAAATAGAATAAGATGAATAGAGTGACAAATAGTTTTTGGGATGATGTACCTTTTTTTTTTTTGCACAATGTATATTTTACAATTCGAGTAAAGCAACGTATGTATGCTCACCAGAACGATGTGTGTAGAACTCAGGGATACATATATGCTTTGAAACATAGAAATATGAGTTTGAAATAAATAATTCAAGTGTAATACCAATTGTATCGTGATCATATCAATGTGTCTAAGACAAACATACTATATTGAGGAATGGGCACATTGGATCAGACATGGTCAATAAGTGCATTTTGCAGATGGTCTGTGTTGTTCAAAAGAAAGCGGAGACTGTATTTGCACATGTAGTTTTCCAATTCTTTTGTTCTGCCAGTATTTTGTAGCATATCAATATTAAAGTCTCCTACAAGTACAATGGGTCTATTCAGATGGAAATGGGCTAATGCATTGGAAATAACATGCACTATGTTGGAGAATGTTGCATGGGGAGCAACATATAGATTCAGTATTGTAAATTTTGTTTCATGGGAAAAAAAATTTGCAAGCACTAGTTCAACATTCTTTTTTTCGATATGTATATGGTCCAAAATCGGTACATGTTTTTTCACCAGTATCATCACCCCATGTGTAATGTAACTTGATATGCAATTGTGATTTGGGAATTGTTTGTTCTGCATGCATAATTCCATGTGTGTTTTCTTTCAAGCACGGAATATCGGATTGCATTATATCATAGTCATTCAGTATATCATTCATGTGTGCATTTAAGTTGCGTGTGTTAAGCGAGAGAATTGATACAGATGATATTGTTTGTATGGATTGGTAATCATAACGCAGTTGCCACTTTGCGGTGGTCCTCAGTCGTTCCATTTCAATATCAACTTTTTGTTTCACTTTGAAGTTATATTTTGTGAGAGGACTTAGTAAATACAAGGAGTCTATGCTTATGACATGGGACAGTGTTGTGTATACAAGTCCATGTATCCAAATTCCAGCAGGCTGAAATGCAACATTATCAAGTGTTAGTCCTTGTGATTTGTGGACTGTACATGCACATGCAAGTTTAATCAAGAACTGTTTTTGAATCTTCAATCGACTTGTCTTTGTTGATGTCAATACTGGCTTCAATATTCGCAAAATAGGTGTCCAATCACTTCCAGTGTTTGAATTATATAGATAAGACAACTTGCTTACTTGTCGCTTGCCTATATGCGGTTCATGGAACTTAATCCAAAGGACATCCACTTTTTCTGTCTTGGTATAGCCTTTTAGTATTCCATTTGCACCATTTACCAAGACATCCTGTGAATCACAGTTGTAGGCATATATTTCAACCAACATTTCTAATTTGAGGAAAAGATGCAAAGGTAAAGTGACTGAATGTTCATGACGTGGCACATTTCCATGGTTGTCTTCTTCCAGGTCAATGGAATTGATGATGATATCATGGCCAAGCATGAGAAAAAGCATGTGGCTGTTATGCTTTGTAACATCCTTATTTCTGTAGAACAAGTAAGGGAATGTTGGGTCTGTTGGTGCAGGCTGTAAGCACCTCAAATTGATATAGGTCAAGTCATCATGTGTTTGGCTATTTGTGCGCATTCTATTCAGAATTGCAATGAATGTTTCATCTATTTGGCGCATTGTAGTATGCAAATCAAAGCATTTAATATTGTCTCCCCTTAAGTCATGGGTGACTGTTTTCATATTAACTGTAGGTTATTCAAATATCAAAGAATCTTGGATGGGTTGTGCTTGGTAAAGATCCCCACAGAATATCATGTCAATGTTTCCAAAGTATTTCGTCTGCACATGTTTTATGCTTCTTAGTCAGCTGTCAATGGAATACATGAACCAACTCCCAATCAAAGATGCTTCATCTATAAAGACAAGTTGGAGTTCCTCATAAAGCTTAGATAATGTATCCAACATTTCCTTGCTAAGTGGAAGAAACTGTGACTTGTTAAAAGGAATTAAAAATGCAGAGTGGACTGTTGTTCCACCAACATTGTATGTAACTTTTCCTGTGCATGCAACTATTAGGCCCTTTGGTTTCATAGGATCATAGGAATTGTTTGAATCATAGATTCGTATAAGAATTTGGAACAATGCTTTCGTTTTGAATGTCTTGCATGTTCCTACTCTGCCTGTAAGGAAGACGTGCACATGACTGTTCATGTTCAAGCATTTTTTAAGAGCAATGTCCTTTAGAATTGTTTGTTGTTCACAATTCAACAGGCGTCTTATTCTGTGGTATTCATTATTTTCAGTTAGGAAAGGATGTTTTGTAACTTGAAAATCAAGATTGATACGTTTTTCACTTCAAGTCGCTGGAGGACGAGGCAAATCCCCTTGTAATTCATAGGACTCAGAAGGAGTTCTAGTTGTTTTTGGGTTTCTGAATGCGTCATCATGATCACCAGGGTTTTCTAGGTCATTAAGTGTAACTTCTAGATCGCCCCATGTTGGATTAACATTGTAGGTAAATCTAGCTTCATTGATGTGCACTACAGTCTCAGACGCAACATACACAACCTCCCATGTAGAGAAGTTATTATTAATGTCTCTTCATTTTCATCGAACGGAACGTACAGTAACATTTTTTCTCTACAATAGTTTTCATAGTCACAATGTTTATTGTATTTGACAAACCGTATGACAGAGGTTTTTTTTCTTTTTGATATGGGTGCACCACATTTTTTGTAATGCAATACAAATTCTGCTAAGCAGATATGCCTAATAGGAGATGGACACTGGACGTAATAATTAATAATAGAGCTAAATACCACATCCTCTGAATTGTCAGGCTCTTGTTGCAGCAAAACGGGTGGTTTAAGCACAAATGTGTGTTTTTCAAGTGGAGATGTGTTTATGAAGACACATTTTCTTGAACTACAACTGAGGGGCAAGGAAAGTGCAATGTGAACTGCTTGCTGAGAAGACATTTGTTGAAGATTAATTAATGTATTGTCGGGTGAGCGTATCATTTGTATGGCATCAATATGACTTATTTCATGTTCTTTGTGTATTCTTCTGAATGCACTTGTCATAGATTTGTCAATCTTCGTCATATATGAAATACAGTATGATGTTGCAGTATATGCATTCAGCACGTACTGTGCATCTGTATTTGCTTTCCACATAACTAGCATGTCCTTAGAGAAATTGTTGTTCCAAATATGGGAGAGTTTTCATTTAAGGAAAACTGTTGGTTGCCTAAGCGTACATTGTATGGCTTGGATGTACTCATCTTTTGATAGATTTACTTGTGTCAAGAAGGCATCAAAGCTCATCATTTCGTCAAATCCTCCTGTTATAGAAATGCGAACAAGGATTTAGATTTCTCAACAACAACATTGTCCTCTAGACTAACTGGCTCTATGATTCGTGTAGCTCTCATTGGCAGCATGAGAAAGTTGTATCTACAATGCGAGTTTTTTTGTTTTCTACAACTTCTTGTATGGTAATGTCTATGGACTTTTGCAAGTTCTGGATCCAAATGATCTGTGTTTCATGTTATGTATTTATCCACAAATTGTTCGATCTCTGAATTGTTATCAACTCCATAGACTGGTGCACCCTCTATCCATAACAGTGCATGGTCATGTTTATTTCCCCTATTCTAGAATTCAGTCACAAAAAAGTAGTGCGATATTTTTTCCGAAAAATGTTTCATCATGGCATATCAATTGTCTCAAAAAAATTATTCTATGTCTATAGTAGCGAGTACATGTCACCGGGTATTTTCTTATGAGTTAGTCAATGTTGTTATTTTCCAGTGTATCAGTTTCTTTTTTACGTTTCTTGTTCCTATGCAGGTCAGATATGGTAGCCACCAATGGATCCCAGCAATGCTCTGCACTTGTAAATGTGATGAAAAATGTTGGTGGGCCCAATTGTCAGATCATTGAAAAAATAAAATTTGTTTTGTTGCAAATAGTCAGGAGAGGTGCGGATGTTTTTGAAATCTATGTATCCAATATCAGATTTCAAAATTTTTTCTAGGTTTACTTTGTACTTCACATCCTTAGCGAACAAATGTCTTCCTTGTAACTGGCCTTTTCTTATTCGGATCCACATGCGAGACAAAACTTGCTCTATTATTATGTGCATTGTTTTGAAAAACAAATTTGTTATGTGACAGGAGAAGTAATCGCTTGAATGTAGCAACTCCCATTGGACTATTTTATGATAACTGAATCGTTTTGTAATATCAGTGCCACGTGGATCTCCATAGAAGAGTTTTGGAAAGTTCATTTCCTCAGTGAATTTGTCCTTGAATATTCCAAGTGGACGATGCTCCTCGGTAGGTGCAATTTCCACAATTTTGTCTTGCAAGTCACGAATGCACTGTGAATCAGTGAATCCATGCACCAATGTTTCAACAGGTGTTTCATTCTCTAATTCATCACTTGCATCAAAATCACTAGGATTTTCAAGAGTGTCTGCAGAGTTGCCATGTTATTCTGTGAGAACACTATTCAAGTTGGCATTTGTACAAATGTTCTCTGCTTTGTACATGGCCCTGGAACATAATTCCTTTAATTCTTTCATAACAGCATGCACATGCACTTTGCCTGCCTAATAGGAATTTTTGTATCGCAAGCATCTTTTCAGAGCCACAACGATTGTAATTGTATTGTTAATGAATTGTGGTAACGCTTTTTGCACAACATTTAGCTGAACAGGCACATTAATAATTGATCTTGTTAAGCCCATTTGGGGTCGTTTATAGCCCCAAGGTATGATTTGAGAAAATGAAATTCGCAGAGACACAAGTCTCTCCTCGAGTGTCGTAAGTGCACTTACATATGCTAGTGTTGTATTACATCTTATTCGATTAGGGGTTGCAAATTGTGGCAGTTTTCCATTTTCAAGCGATCGTTTGCATGGAAGACAAACTTTCCGAAAATGGTTTATCGTGCATTGTCAAGCGGAGGTATTTTGCTTGCAAATTAGGCATGAAAGACTTATTGTTTTTCGAAAAATTCAATTGTTCACAAATTGTGCATGCAATGGAAGGAGTGTCTTTCATTTGTTTCATGTAGTTTTGTCTTGCATTTTTCTTTCGCAGGGAAGTATCCGTAGAAACTGTTTCCTAGTTTTCATTGCTACTACTGCATGGTGTTATTTGTAGATCACGAACTAGCACAGTTGCATCACCATTCTGGGATATGCGATTGCACATGTTTATGTTCTGTTCTGCACGAACAAATTTCTTTACATTGTGATATGTGATTTTCTCTCTAAAAGGAAGTGTAGCAATGTATTTTTTTCTCTCGCGCATGACCTTTTTCAAGTTGTGGTAACTTACTCTACGTTTCTTGCCCAAGGGTAGGATGAGCTGGTGGCAACTGGGATGAATTTCACTTTCACCCAACTTCTGAGAAACTACTTTACGTTTTTTGTTCAAGGCCTCTATGACCTTATCAAAAGTCGGACGAATTTGATGAATATTTTTTTTCAAATTGTGATAACTTACTCTACATTTTTTGTCTAAGTGTTATATGGCCTCATCAAAGCTGTCATGAATTTTACGCATTTTTTGTTTTGTTTAAGCCTTGTCTGCCCATATCGCAATCAGGAGGAGTTTCATTTTCACTAAAAAACATTTCACGCATATGAAAATTCGATGTCGTTTGAGTGGCATGGACAGTTAACCCTGAACTACCGATATGTGCAAGCAGAGGTTCATAATGGATATGTGTTGGATCTGTTTTCAATGAGAGGATGTCAATTGTTCAATCGTAATTTGAATCAATAACCCAGGAATGGATAGTGGCATCTGGAAAGGGTGACCACACCTGGATATTCACCCTGAATATCATAGACAACCATTGCAAACAGAATCTGCAACCCTCCATATTCCCTTTTTCATATGGAAGTGCCATGTTCACAAGGTATTCCTGCCAACTTCCAACTGCCGACATATTTTCTACGAGATATGGTTAAAGGTGCTGATGCAAGCACCTAAAAGCCTGTTGGCTACCACCTATAATTGCATTGCAAAAGGACTGTACAGTGTAAAGTCGCAGCGACTGAACATTGAACTCCGCTGCCACCAAACAACAAATTGCATTGAACAAACTATATCCACAGCTAGACACAACGTTTGTTACCAGTTGTAAACCATGGCAATCTATGCCATGCAAAATCCGTTTCCATTGTGATGGAAGGTATTTGCAAATAATGGACAAGTAGATACCAGGATCTTCTATATTTCTTATGGACATTTTTCTGTACAACAGTGGTTCATAATGGCCACTAAGGTCATTGGCATCATGGAACAAGATGCAATATGGATTGTCAGATGCATTTTTGTTGAATAGTAGATGTCTTGTTTTTCTTGTCAATGACCAAATGCCAACTGATATATTCAACCAGTTAGACAACCACCTTATACAAAATGTATCTCCCCAAAGTCCCCTGTCATGCGCAAGAAGAATTAGAGAAGAAGACAACCACATCTTTGAAAAATACGTACTGACGTCATGTATTCCATGCAACTATAGAAGAAAATCATATTCCAGTTCGTATTGATAGGACTGCAAAGCCTCAGCATCGCCATTTTTAAAACAGGTCAAGAAATAATCTATCAATCCATTGTGCAGCTCGGTCGATGAATAACAGAAATGAAATAGAACCTGGAATGTATCGAAAAGGCAATCCCCAACAGTATACGAGAATGCATCCAATCTAAAAATCCCATTGCTATGAAAAACCACGTCAATGTTGTCATGTATAATGGACTATGTATCTATTTCATATGACTCAACATCTATTACTTCTTTCATCTCTTCAACTATCATTTTGAAGTTGTTTGCTACATACTTTCAGTTTCTATGAAAATAGAGAAAAACAGGGGAAAAAAATAAAAGGTAGCAAAATAAAAAAAGGAAAGCAAAATAGGGCACCAATCCCCATATGTATCTTTCAAATTTCTTCTTCTCAACTTGAATTCCCCCTAGTCCCCATAGCAGATGAGAAGAAAACAAAGAAATAAATAAATCAATAACTTTACTCAGTAGAAAGAGAACAGGTAGACGCAGTTTTCCGACCCACATAATAAAAGCATACCCTGCATCTACACCTTGCCTGATGGTTCCCTCTTCTGATGGCTCCCAACCACTTTTCGTAAATCCCTGTGCATTGCAAGGCGCATGGTTTCCAGGAACAGAAACTAAGAGCACAGACAAAGATGGTATGCAATAGAATTTGGAGGCACGGACTCCCACCATTGAAAAACAACAAGAACAGGGAAACTTACCCGTCAACAAAGGATGACAAGAGCTCAGCCCCAAAAACTGCAAACCACAACAACAGGTCCAATAGCTTGCAAAGTTAAAGAACAACAAACCAGTGAACAAACACGAAGAGCTCGAACTGCATGTGCAAGACCTCAACTTTGCAAAGTTGAATCAAACAAGAAACAGAAATCATGGAATGAATCAACAAAC
>JASDQU010013597.1:44674-75429 GCA_032191745.1 Picea mariana | reverse complement strand
GATTTTTATTTTTTTATTATGTTATATTAAAATATTAAAATTAAGCATGTTATTTATTTTATATTTCTTCTTTATTTAATAATTTTAAATTTTCTTTATTTTATTATTATTAATTAAGTTAAGGATTAATCAGTAATCAAACATTGATATATAAATTTATTTTATTTGTAAAATAACAATCATTTCTATTCACTAATTTAATTACTTACATTATAATATATTTAAGTTTATAATTTAGATAAAAAAATACAGTGATTCATTCAACTTTTCTAAATATCTCATCAGCATGGAAAATACATTAAGTAAAGCTTTCACTTCACATAATGGCGACATACTTTGCCTATTATGTCTCTATGCTCAGTGGAAATCAAAGGTATTTGAGAATTTCTTCACGCGCTCACGACTTTACGTGAGAATTTGTTCACACACTCACGACTTGTCGGTCTCTGTTGAAAACTGACGAATTTTTGAGTTACGTCTGCATCCTTGTTTTGCGCCTCTGCACACGACTTTACGTGAGAATTTGTCTTCACGTTCGCGATTTTCTTTCTCTGTGTTGAACCAAACAAATACATATCGAACAAACAGGCTTACGATTTTTCCACTGCCAGTACTGAATCATCCAGTTGTAAAGAGTCGGGTCAAAACAAACAGCTAATTTTTACATACAAAATAACAGTGGCAGATTCTTGCTGGCCATATAAGACAGAGTAACCGACCAAACCCCTTGCTTTCCAACGAACCCAACCAAAAGAAAATTCAAATACATCTTTTCTACTTCAAATAAAACATGTTTGGAATTCGAATTCACGGACCAAAACCCTCGCTTTCCACTGACGCACAAACCGACCAAAAGAGGGTTTGAATAAATCTTTTTGACTTCGAATAAAACGTGTTCTAGTAAGGCACCGCTTTTTCATGTTTCTCCAGTGTTCAATTTTCCACACGCAATTCTTTATCAGAGAGAAGCCATCCATGACCTGCCCGGGGATGTTCACACACGCGTTGTGTAAAATGAAATATGATTCTATGAATGGCAGTCAGATTTGAATCTGGGCCTTGCCCAGATAATTCCGACGAGTTACTGGTTCCCCATCTCTTAGTAAAGATGAATTACGATTCTATCGATGCATCACCCTGCGTGGCAAGGCGTTGTCCTAATCACAAGCATTTAAAGGACCTCAAGCATGTATGCTTTGGCATTGATGGACCACCTGAATGAGAAAATCGACAAGACATGCACTCCTTTGGATAAACATACTTTCATCTAATTCCCACCCAACCATAGATATTCCATGCAGATACCACCTTGATCGGCTATGAGGCCACCAACATGAAGGAACCAAGCCATTGACTTATACATCTCTCAATTAAACCCATCTACTCACATGCTTAGCTAATCTGTTCACTACAATGCATTATAGGCATCTCATCCAGCCATCCAATAGCCAAGGAAATCTCTTCCAATACCACACACAACACAAATCTTGATCTTCCCTTTCTCTTCTATGTATTGCCTCAAAGATATTCTCCCTTCTAGCATTGCTTATTGTTGGAACAAAGAGACCAATCTATTGTATGCATTTTGGGATTTTTTCACAAGAATAATACATGACTCTCAAGCATTCAAATAACAATGAATGACTAGTGGGTAAAGGTTTACTAACTTTCCCAACATCTATGCCCACCTATAGCATTCTACCTTTCTTCTTAGGCCTGAAATTTCCTCTTCATAGTGTTTATTTAAGGTAAGTTAGCAATGAAGAACATAACATGATTAATCTACAACATGAATATGAGAATGTTGGAATGAATGCTAGAGTGAAAGACAATGAGAGGATTGGGGTAAATGATGGATATGATTACTATTGACAAGAAGATTGTAGGACTCTTACTCTTCTCATGATGATTTCACTTAGCCCATGCTTCCATAACTACATGAGAATACTTCCCCACTAACCTCTTACATGTATTGAATGATTGGTTTGATAGGTCAAAGAAGGTGAATGAATTCATTTAAGGCACATGGTGGAAAGGAGATGTGTTCTAAGGTTACACTTGGAATAGAGGTTTGACTTTTACATAAGCTCCATTTCCTCTTCCTCTCTAGTGGATCCATAGTTGCCACTCTCATGCTCTTTGTAGTCATCTTGAACCATCATATGTTGTATTCCAACATTAATATCTATACTAGAAATTTTTATGGATAGAAACGGTGTAGGAGGTTTTAAAACTTCAGACTTTTCGAGTGGACACTCCACCCATCATCAAAGACAAATTCTTAGTTGTATTTGTCTCTGATGATGGGTGGAGTGTCCACTTGAAATATTGGACGTTTCAAAACCTCCTAGATAGTTTATGTCTAGAAACTTTTCTAACATAATGACTAACTATGGAAACCTACATACTCAAATGCATATTTATGTAACTTGATTTTACCATAGCAAGCCTACCACATAGTCCATATAAGTATATTTACAACATACATTCCCAGTCATTCACTAATGAGGTAGTCATTCACTAGTCAGGTCTTTTCTTTGGGTTCCACACTAAGAATCCATACTAAGAAATTTGCATAAATTACAAGTTGG
This sequence comes from Picea mariana, assembly GCA_032191745.1. NCBI lineage: Eukaryota > Viridiplantae > Streptophyta > Pinopsida > Pinales > Pinaceae > Picea > Picea mariana. The sequence continues at coordinate 72,838 of JASDQU010013597.1, read as the reverse complement.
GTAATTTAGTTAGGATCACATGGCTTGAATCCCATCATTATAAACTTGCATTTTACAATGTATACATAATCCAATCCAATATATTCCATGGGTCAAAACTAAGGTATTATAGATGTCATTTTCAAAGAAAATAAATATAAAGAAATTGAAGAAAAGAAGAAACAACTTGATGAAATATTGGTGTTGCAAAAATGGTGGAGAACCAAATTCCATCATTGATTGAGAAAAATTAGGCCAAGGAACATTTAGAGTTTTTTAGTATATATGATACAACAAAATTAAACATAGAAGAATTGACACATAGTTGATCCAAGAGGCCACAACTTGAGATGACTGTTTTGTATGGAAATATTATTGTTTATGACATTGTTATGTATGTTGAGATATGCTTGGTTGTGCTTAAGTGTTATAAAAATGTTTTTAAACACTGCCTCTCCCTTGGAACACTATCTATCTAATCTCTCTAATCCTTGAATTCTCCAACATGGTATCAAAGCTAGTGGCATAAGATCTAGACTTTTGTCTACAAGTCTTATGGAGACTATTGGTAGTACATGTTGCTAACAAGTCAAACCTGTTTGATAGATTGATTTAGGTTTTTAACTTGACTAGATATGTAGATCAATAATTTGAATTCCAAGCAAGATATTTTTGTTTTGAACTTCCACAATTATGGAATATGGGCATAAGGTATTGAAACTTTGTTGAATATCATAGCATTGTGGTAGTTTACAAAAATTGTGGTTCTAGATTTGAAGGGTGGCCACAAAAAAAATCATAATCAATGGGAAGAAGGATAAAGTTGTAGGAATCATAATAGCCTACATATTTAAGGAGATTCACTTTCATACAAGTAGGATCGATTGCTAGAAGAAGTTGAATACTCTATTTGGTAAAAATAATGAAATTTAGGTTATGTAGATTTAGAAAGAGTTGATCTCTCTAAATTATCTCTCTTTTCAAATAATTGAAGACTACTTAGCCTATGAGAAGGAACTTTAGTTGAAATTGGGTGAATGCAAAAGCGATTTTCCCAAGAAAGATGGTCAACTCATAGAATTGATGCCAACCAATTTGAAGAAACATTATGATGTCTTATGTTCGACATTTCATTCTAGTTGGACATTGAAAAAAATGATGGTAAGGATTATCCCTTTGATTCTTTCCATAGTTTACTAATTAGGGAACAAGAAAAATTGTTTAATGAAGGGAAACTTGAGGTCAAGAAATAAGCCCATTTTATAAAGGACAAAGGTTGAAAAATTATAGATAAAGAGGTCAACGATGATTCAATCAATCAAAGTGTTAGGAAGAAGTATGGTGATCATAATTCAACTAATACAAGTAAAATTAGTACATATGGTGAAGGATTGTTGGTATAAATCCAAGGTCATGTATGAGAAAGTGAAGATGCTTGAAGGAGATGTGTTGACTACAAGATCAACCAATCCGTAGAACCAAACTTCAAAAGATAAGGAAGATAAATATTCATTTTTTGTAAGTGCTTATGAGGCCTTGCATGCTCATAATTCTCAAAATGAATGGATAGTTGACTCTAGTTTCACCCACGATATGGTTAAATATGTTTCTCTCTTTTCTTCATTAAAAGAGACTATAGTGAAACAAATCTTTGTAGAATATTATTATGCACTTGCTATTGTTGGTTGTGGAAAGATTGAATAGATCATAATTATGTGATCACTAATATGTATCATGTACCTAGCTCGAGTGCCATTTTTTTGTGTACCCCAACTAACTCAGGCTAGTAAGAAGATATGCTTTTGGTTAGATCAGTTTGTTGTGAAGGATATGCATACAGACATCTAAAATTATTGATCTTGAAACTAATGGTGAAACACAACATGGTTAGTGGAATACCTAAACTTGTTCCCCTTGATGGAGTATGTGAAGGATGTATCCTTGGCAAGAATCATTAGGGTACCTTTGAAATAGGGAAATATTTGAGAGCTAAAACTTAGTTGGAACTTATCCATAGTGACTTGTGTTTCATAAGAAAACCACCACTAGATAGTGTAAGGTATGCATTCACCTTCATTGATAACTTTTATTACTATACTTGGGTATATTTGTTGAAGAATAAGGGTCACATATTTGAAAATAGAAAGGAATTTAGGTTAGTTGGACAATATTATTGTCAACCTATGAATTTCTCAAGATCATAAAATGGAGGGGAATATGTAGGAAACTATTTTGAACAATACTTTTCACACAATGGTATATCTTAGAAAATATATATACCTTAAACACCTTAGTAGAATGGAGTTGATGAAATTCAGACTTCTGGGAAAAATGGGATGTTGTTTGCTTGAGGCCAAAGGTCCATCAACTAAGTTTTGGGCAGAAGCTATCTATTGCTCAAACTATTTGTTAAATTTGATTCCAATTAAAGTTGTATGGGACATGCCTCCAATTGAAAAATGGAAAAGAATAAAACCTTCAATTATACATCTTAGAACCTTTGGATTCATAGCATGGGTTCACATTTTATATGACAAAAGAAATAAATCATATGTGAAGAGTCATGGTTGGATATTGATGGATACTTTCAAGAGTCGAAGGCCTATAGGTTGTTTCAATCTAAAAAACAAGAGATTATTTGTAGAAGATATATTTTGTTTAATGAGAAGACCTCAAGTATCAATCTATTGAATAACCCTTCCAATTTGTTGAGGAGTGATCTTTTGGAATTTATAGGGAGTCCTAGACCATATGAATAATCCATAGTATTGTCAACTAGTTAGTATACTTATTTTCTTGAATCGATCCACAATCAACCTTCCAAAATAGAATTGAACACAAGATTTGGGACCCATGTTTAGTCTATAAATGGTGATCTTAGTATAGAAACTCCTTCAATAAAGGGTTTTTGTCTTCCCATATGATGACAATCATAATTGAAGATGATGGATATGATGTAGGACATATTAATGATTCAACAAAAGCTAGAAGTTAGAAAACATATGGTAGTGTTCCTCTAAGGGCACATTTCTAGAGACACGTGATCTAGAGATATTTGCAGATGCACATGGTCAACCTAAATGGAAGGATTTTATGACTTATGAAGAATGTTCCTTGATCAAGAATGAAACATGGGATTTAATTCCTTGACTACAAGGAAATAATGTAGTGAAGTGTCAATCAATATATCATATAACATCTTCCAACACCTCCATGTCTCAGATGCCTTGATTTTTCCACCATACCCTTCATATACACCTCTTGCATCTATCACCCATTCTAAACATTGTTTAAAAATCCTCCTTGAAAATACATACATTATTCCAACTCATAAAAGGAGTGTAGACATGCACTTATTCCTCACAATAAACACATATGCCTCAAAAAGTAAGTAAAAAATATAAAAGTTGTGAAAAATATGTGCTCCTGAGCATGGTTTATGGGAAAACTACTTCTATAACTCCATAAAACTTGTGGTAAATTGTTTCAACCAACTTGAATTGGTATAAAATGATGCCTAATGGAAGGAACGGATAAGAGATTTGATGCAGTAAAAGAGTTATCCTTTTTCTAAAATGATTAGAGGTTTTTATCTCCTTGTTGTTTTTATAATGTTCGGTCCCAAAGGATCCCCTATTCTTTGATTATTTTCTCCATTTCCTACTTTGAGGCATAAAACATCCCAATTTTTCTCATTCTTATATGGATAATATTTTCAGAGTCTTGAAGTAGTTGTGAGTAGCTTGGGGACTGAGGAATATAAATGATGGTTACAGAAAGTGCCAATAGTTGATCAAGTATATCTTTGTGTACAATTGTTTCATTCTAATTAAAATGGGGATCTCTCTTATTTCCCTCCACCAAAATCCATGTAAATTCACAATGATTGATCTGTTTCAGTTTTTGGTTAAGGTTCTAACTTACTTGATATTTATTTAAGGTATTTATTTCATGTTTATCTTTTGTTTATACCAATCAGTTTGAGAAAGCTACTTGTTTCCTTATGTGTAGATCAGAAAGCATGGATAGGAGCAAGGACAAGTGGTGTGAGTTCAAATCAAAGGATTCATCTCCAACCAAGAGTCAATACCTATTAGGTCCTTCTCATAACTAACCAATAGTGACGTAAAGTAATTGTAGACATACCTTGGGGATTGAATTGCATTGTTTTCCAATTTGATCTATTAATAGTCCTCCATAGCTATAGGATTAGTTTTATTCACAATAGTTTACAAGACCAAATTCACTTTTTAAGGAACTATTGAAAGAAATAAGGCTTGTTTGGTAGCTAAGGGATTTACTCAACAAGAAGAAATTGAGTACTCTAAGACCTTTTCTTCAATTACAAAGATGAACTATATTCAACCGATTCTTTCACTTGTTTCTCACTTTGGATGGGAGGTAAATCATATGGATGTCAAAAGTGTTTTTATACATGTCCATATCACTTAAGAAACTTATATGGAGAAACACCTTAGTTTTGATAAGGATGGTAGTCATGTGTGTCCACTGAATAAATACTTGTATGGTTTGTAATAGTCTGACACGACATGGTATGAGAAGATTGATCAATTTTTGATCCATATCAATTTCAAACATTGTGAATTAGATCACAATATCTATGTATTTCAAGTAAATGCTTAATCATTAATTATTGCACTATGTGTGGATGACCTAATCATTACTAGAAGAAATGTTGATTTAATTTTGGGTTTAAAGAAACAAGTATCAAATGCATTTGAGATGAAAGACCTTGGCATGTTGCATTTATTTTTAAGCATAAAAATATTACAAATGAATGATGCTATATTTATTTCTCCAACTAAACATGTTTTGAATATTTTATAGAAGTTTAGGATGGAAGACTCTAACCCTATGCTACACCTTATTAGTTAGGAGTGAAGCTCACCAAGAGTGTGACTCTTAGAAAGTTGATGCTACATTATATCAACATCTTGTCAATAGCCTTATCTATTTAACTTGTGATTGACCTGATATTTCCTTTACTATTATTGTGGTCCCTCAATTTATGCAGGATCCATGAGAAAGTCACCGTAATGATAGATACAGTTTTTTTTTATTTTTTTTTATTTTTTATTTTTTTATATTAAAGGAACTTACTAGCTTGGTATAAAATATTGTAGTGATGAAGTGAACTAGTTAGTCAATTACACTGACTCATATTGTGTTGGAGATGGAAATTATAGGATGTATACATCTAGCTATGTGTTTTGTCTTATTTTGGCACCCATTTTTTGGTATTTTAAAAATAAAAAGGTGGTCTCTCTTTTGACCAGAGAAGCAAAATACTATGGTATAGTGCGTGCTAGAAGAATGTTAATGAGGATTTGATATCTCATGGGTGAACTTGGTTTTCTAGTTGAGACATTGAATGTGGTATATTGTAATAATCAAAGTGAAATACAAGTTGTAAATAACCCTATTGCACACATAAAGATGAAGCATGTAGAGATTAATGCTCATTACTTGAGATAGTTGGTACAATATAATATTGTGAATCTTATTTAGTAGTAGATAGATAATTAGGTTTCTAGTATCTTTACAAAGCCTTTATCAGAAGATAATTTTGTGAAACTTCAATCTATGCTTGGGATTATGGAAGTTACAATTATGGAGGGTTGTACATAAATAATTTCACCTCCTAAATATCCAAATAATTATGTTGATGGTGTGGTGTTGGTGTTGGAACAATTTGTTATACAGGGTCATTAGTGAGATTCACAAAACATAGTTCGTCAAACTCTACTTGTCCTTCCTCTCTAGATCTTTTCGAGATAGTCAATAAAAAAAACAAATATTAACTAGGAGAATCAACTAAGTGATTGAATAAGTGGTTGACTAAGAGACCAATTGGATGGTTGACTAGGAATTTGACTGGTGAGATAGTTGGAACAGGGAAGTCGACTAACACATAGAAAAAGGTTTAAATTAAGGATTTTCTTATGTTCCTTTACCAATATACATGGACCTTATGTTCCCCAGTTTAGGGGCGTTGGTTACATATTGGTGCTATAAAAGGATGGCCTTATGGGTTAAACAATATGTGAACTATAATGTGAGATAAGTGTTGTGTATGGAAACATTTTGGTTTCTTACAATACTATGTATGTTGAGCTATGTTCAATTATGACTAAGTGTTGTAACAATGTCTTTAGACACCACCACTCTATTAGAATACTAGCTCTTTGATATACCTAATCCCTTGATTCTCCAACACTTAGGAAATGCCAGAGAGCTAGGAAACAACTTGAAAGGTATCATTATGATAGTAAGACTCATAGTATTTTTGGGTTTTATCCCAATGAAGAAAGAAATGTGATCTCTAAAACAAAATAAAGAATGGGTTTTAAAAGTGATTCCACAAGATAGGAAGATTGTTGATTGCAAATTGGTGTTCAAAATAAAACATAACAATTGATGGCTTTGTTGAGAGATATAACTAAATATTTCTAGAAAAGGGATATTCTCAGGTTAAAGGAATACTATTATCAAGAGAAATTATCACCTGTATCAAAAATGTCTTCTATCAGGATGTTGTTGGGTTTAACAACAATATATGATCTACAAGTGGACCAAATGGATTCCAAAACAACATTTCTTTATGGAGACTAGAAGGATGAGATATTCATGGAGTAGCCGGGAGGATTTGTGTTCAAAGGTGATAACTTGGTAAATGTAATCTCAAGAAATTATTATATGGTTTAAAACAATCACCAAGGGAAAGGTACATAACATTTCTTAGATGTATATTTGAAAAAGGTCTTACTAAAAGTATTGTGAACCATTTTTTATAGGTGATAGATTTGTGATTCATGTCTTCTATGAGGATAATATATATTTTTTATTAGTGATGATATGGATTTAGTAAAAGACACCAAGTCCTTTTTTTCTAAATAATTTGATATGAAGGATCTTGGTAAAGTGTATTATTAATGTATTATCATAGAGGTAAAATGTGTTAGACAAAAAACAAAAAAAATGTTGACTCAAAAGAAGTACATTAAAAAATTATTAACAAGTTTAGAATGGAGACTTGTAAATAAATGAAATCTCCTTTCCAAGTAGGTTTTAAGTTGTCTATTGAAATGTTCCCTAAATCCAATGAAGAGAAAAATTATATAGCTAGGGTTTCATATGCTAGAGATGTGGTATCTCTTATGTATGCCATATTATGTAGAAGACCATATATATCACATTTAATAATAGTAGTGATAAGATTTATGTATGATCTAGGCAATGAATATTGAATGGTTGATAAAATAATATTAATGTATTTACAAGGGAACATAAACTGTTCTTTTCATTACTATGATCATGGTATTGATATTTTTTATCTGCATGGGTTTGTTTATGCATATTTGTTTCATAAGGATGACCTCCCATTGAAAACCATGTAGTGGATACCAATCACTCTAATCAAATACCCCTAGTCAATTAACACTCAACATAATATAAAAAAGAGAAATTAAATAATTGAGTCATGATAGTTTTTCGAAAACAGATTGAAGCCATTTAAATGCTCAATCTCTTATTTATCAAAATCTAATTTCATACTACAATAAAACAACTCTTTAGAAGGAAGTTTTCGATAAGGAGTTGAAGGTTAAATAACTCATTGTGAGTTGTAGAGAGGCTAACCTATTATTATGGTCATCATCATTATAATAGAATGACAATTACACATCAAAGCTTGTCCCTTAATAAGGTAAGGGATTATTTGGATTTATTTATAATTTTATTTATGTGCTAAAAAGTATTTAAGAGAAACATTCCAAAATCACAATATATTTGCTAAGTAAGAAGGTTAGGAAGGTTGGTAGTGTTAAAAATCATTTGAAATTGAGATATAATATGGGTATAGGATAAAAATTCTAAGAGAAAGTGTTTTTAATATTCAATCCTCTTCATGTCACAAAGATCACAGATTCTTTCTTGCCACAATGTTTTGGGAATTGTCAACACTGAATTTAACTATGAAACTCTTGAGAATTTGTTCTTACTTTAGCAATGCTGATTTTCTTCTTTACACTAGTCAAGATAGAGATACTTTTGATCTTCTATATTAGGTTTGATCACCTACTTATAGTATCTTGATTTTCATTTACCCTCTAATTATTTATCACACCACAATTTCTCTTTAAATTTCGATATAATAATATTACTAATATTATATTTATTCTACAATATGATCTCTTCCTTTATTCCCCAATGATTTAGCCAACACTAGGCATATTTATGCCATCCCCACTTGATCCAAAGGTGGTTTGTGTTGGGGTTTAAAGAAAGCTTGGGAAGCTTCTTATCTTCCATGTTTTTTAACTTGTTCTTATACATTAGGTAGTTTTTTATAGTTGTGCTCTCAACAGGGGAAAGGCTCAGTTCTGTGAGGAGGATAGGATAGGGTGTATTGCCTTTAATTTTGAGATTATAAGTTATAAAATTCTTTTGGTTCTACTCTATCTTTCTCTATGATTCTCTAGAGATATTGCATCTCCAAAATTCAGATATGTATAAAATAATAGGAGTGACAAGAGACTCAAAGAGGAGTTTTTCTTATCCCATATCCAAAGGTCCACTAATTTACAATTATTTTCAATCCCATAATAATATTTCCATCCTCTATGTATCCTTTTTTTGATGCTATAATTCCATATGAGCTTGTGATTAATATCAATTCCAAGATATTTATAAGGAGGAACTTACAACAAGTTGTTGTTGTTGTCATATGAAAAATTATTGTAAGTGGTGAAGTTATTGGATTTAATTATCAAAACTTTTGTTTTCTGAGTGTAAAAAATTATACCTGTAGTAGAAAAAAAATCCTTGAGAATTATAAGTTGACTGTTGAGGTCATAAGGAGTTTTCTCTAGAAGAAAAATATCATCAGTGTAAATAGGATGACTGATGACTATACCAATGAGAATTGGGCCAACACACCCGGCTTCTTCCAAACAATGTTCTAACTTGTCAATGTATATGCCAAAAAAGGCTAGGGGACAAGGAACAACCTTGCTTGACTCCTATATTATAGTTAATTTATTTTGATCATCCCTTCATGTTCCTAAAATTGGAAATAATTTTCTCATACATCCTTTGTGTATCATCCCTAAAACCCAAAGGAAATTCTATCTCTTCCAACCTATTCGAAAGGTTCATGCTAGGAATTGTGTTGAAATATTTTCTGAAGTCAATGAAACAACAAAGGATATTGATTTTGTTATTTCAACACTCCTTTGCAATGATCCTAACAATAACAAGGAATTTCACAATTTAATGATAGCTCTTGTCAATGTATATGCTAAAAAGGGTAGGGGACAGGGAAAAACCTTGGTTGACTCCTATATTATAGTTAATTTCTTTTGATCATTCCTTCATGCTCCTAAACTTGGAAATAAGTTTCTCATGCATCCTTGTTGTATCATCCCTCAAACCCAAAGAAAATCTTATCTCTTCCAACCTATTCCAAAGGTTCATGCTAGGCATTGTGTCAAAATATTTTCTAAAGTCAATGAAACAACAAAGGATATTGATTTTATTATTGCAACACTCCTTTGCAATGATCTTAAGCATAAAAAGGTAGTTCACAATTTAATGATAGCTCCTAAATCCAGTATGGGATTTATCTCTTTTTCCATGGATTTCTAGCCATATGCTAATGTTATTTTCCAAAACAATTCCATACAACTTGGATAAAATGGGGATAATCCTAATGGATCTATAATTAGATGGATTGTTTTTATCCCCACCAGGTAAAATGATGTTTTTCATCCAGGGTTTAGGGAATCCCTACTTGAATACTAAATTGAAGATATTATGTATGTGAGGGATGAGGATAAGCCCTATGATTTTCAATATTTTAGCTTGGTATCATTTGATGCCCTCAACTTTCCCATTTGTAAGACACTTAACCCCAAACTCTATGTCTTCTATAGTAAAACTTCACCCACTATAAAAATGTTTAGAGCGGTGTTATGAACCAAGCGCCTTGAAAATGATAAAGATTCAATGAATACAATCCACATTGAGGGGGAAACCTCCTCTTACAAGATATCCAATTTATAAGACAATAGATGATGATCCTAAGACTAGGTCTCATTGGTATATATATAGATGAAAAAAGGCACAATTATAATTAAAGGGTACATTGAATGGTTCTAGCCTACCTACTAATATAAAAAATAAACTAGTAATGAATTCTTATTAGGTATATAACATATGGTCCCAAGAGCCTTAACATAACCCCCCTCTTTAAAAAAGATTTTCCCTCGAAGCTTGTAATTGAAGGTGTTTCTTCATGAACTGCTCATTTTCCCAAGTAGCTTCTTCTAGAGGCACACTCTTTCACTTGATTAAGAACTCCATAATGGTTCTCTTATGAAGAGATAAATAATGATGATCTATACATTTTTCTAGTTCAAGAATCAACTTCCCTTCTTCATCTAATTCTAAATTTATATTTTCACTTGCATTGTAATACCCCTAGGCCAAACCCCAATTGTAATGTAAATGTAAATGTACATCTAGGATGGTGAGCCATGGGCACATAATTTTTGGGTGAAGTTTAGCACACGCGCACCAAGGGAAGAGTGCACACTTGTTTCATAACTTTGTGCACACATGAGTAAGTACACGAGGATTTTCATGCATGTGAACCAAAGGAAGAGTGTGTGCCCATTTCATATATTTGCACACACTTGAGTAAGTGCGTGAGGATTGGTTTAAAGTGTACACCGGATCGTTTTTATAGCCAGGATATTTTTGGGGCCATAGATACTTTGTATATATGTATATTGAGGCCAGAGTGCCTATGTGGTTATTAGGCTTGAGAGCCTAGATTGCCACAAAGGCTAGTGTGCCTATTTTTGTAAAGTGTATTTGCACTCAGATATTAATAAAAACATATCACTGCACATAGACCAATCAGACGAAAAGAGACGGGGGATTAAAACTCTACTAGAATGGGAAAGAGGTGGGAAGCTTAAAGGGAATATTTTAATAATATTTCTAAAAGTACAATTATGGGATATACATTTATCCTAAGTTCCTAAGGAATGGGAACAGGCCACCAAGTGGAGATAAGTTAGTTCTTAAGGTAACAAGTGTCCAATTATAATAATACAAATACATTGTATGGACTTAGTGTATTCGAGAGGATTCACTCTTTCCATCAACATTGTTACTATCATTGTTCTTGGGAGTCATCCATTCTTTCAAGCTTCCATCACCTGTGCCCATTGAGGAAAATATTTGGGATATGGAGAGAAACAATAAACTAGTGAATTGGGTGGAAGAGGCGGGTTGTCAAGCCCATGTTGGTCGAAGAAGAGGGTTTCCATGCCCGTGTTGGTCAAAGAAATGGGTTTTCAAGCCCATGTTTGTTGAAGAAGCGGGTTTTCAGGCCCGTGAGAATTCTCTCCAGGTGAGAGAACTACTGGAAATTGATTCCCAAGGTGACAAGTAGTAGCTACAGGGATTTGAGACTTCCTTTCCATCCTGTTGTTGAATCCTTGGAAGGGAAGTGGGGCAACCAAAGGAATGTTTAGTAGAGAAGGGGAAAACTTCCTAGGGGGACATGCATGTGGGGAATGAGGGATTGTAGGATAGTTTTTAGAATTATCACCTGAGTCTGAGTATTCATGAGGTCAGAGAGACCTTAGCCAGGTCATGATTCCTTTTCCCAAGTGTCGTTTTAGCCCAAGCTCGGGAGTGACCTTGTAACACCCTTTTCGTACTATAATTCTCTAATACCATACTGTAACACTCTTACATTTTGAGTTGTAATGCTCTGATACAAAACTGTAACACCCTTTTCATACTGTAATGCTCTGATACCATTCTGTAGCGCTTTCCCGGCCATCATTCAACCCACTGGCCGGGAAGACGTTACTTTGTAGAACAACATCATTTTATGTTTAATTAATAACATGCATTTTAAATGGGTTAAACATATTTAAATTCAGAGTAAGCCTAAGAATTACTGCTAACATAATTTTAAAACATGGCATTAACATTAATTCATATGAACAACAAAATACATGATAATTATAAATACACAGACATGCAGAAACATAATTAAAACATCATCTGGTACTTATCTTTGAAAACAGTGGTAGTTCCACCAACTAGGTGCAGGCCTTCCACGAACCTCCCATCCTTAGACCACACTGCTCATCAATCTCAACAGTGGGTCACCCCTGAGCTGGGACTAAGCTCCACCCCAAGGCAAGGAATCCTAGGCTAGGCTGAGGTTAGAGGGAAACACACAGTCACAAGGAAGGAATTCTCTCCTAGGAACCACTCATACTCACTGCCCACAGACTCTCCTTCCCCACATGCCTGTTCCACCCCAAGAGTATACACCTTCTCTGTCACCTAGACAGTCCTTCGGTTGCTAACCTCCCTTGCCTTGGGTTTCAGAAACATGCCGGATCGGAAGTCTTCGAGCTTTGTGGAAGCTACAGGGTTCCTTCCAGGATTTCTCTCATTCCTCTGCACACTCTCTCACCTGGAGGGAGTCGCTCATGGGCCAAGTAACCTGTTCTTCCAACTTCAACCACCTCTCTCACCTGCAGAGAGTGTTGCATAAACTGGCCAAAAATCCACATGCAGTCCAGCACTACGTGGCCACAACAACTAACGGGGAAATCAGACACGGCTTATCCAAATAGGCTCAACAATGACAGGATAGCCTCACGTTTATGTCTTTGGGACAGAGGCTCCACGCACAGGCTCGATCTACTTAGACAAAGGATGCATCAACTTTCCAGAAATAAACACCCAGACTCCCCGAAATCAACAAAGACTTTCCCCCCCACGGTTTCTGAATTGCCCGAGGTCTCTTGCAGAGGTCGGATGAGTTCACGCTCAAGCTGTCAAGGGTCAAATGGAGGAGGAACCCCCAACATGGCTCATCTCAGCCATTTTATTTGCATGTGCTTGGGTTGACACTTGTCACCCATGAAACTGCATGCATTCCATCGGCATGTGTCCCTCCCCATTTGGAAGTCACTTGTCATTCCAAAAAGAAGTTAGGATAAAACATATAATTCACATGGCCTTTTGGAATAATATTAAAATATTATTCCCAAGGACCTAAGCTCCTAGGCTCAACACTTAGTCCCTCTTCCCACCTTCCAGCCCCTAATCCCTTTCCCACTCTGTGGAAGCTTAGTCCCCCATCACTCATTCATTGTGGTCGGTCTGCACATGACATTGTTTATATTTTATTACTGTTCCGCATAAATACAGGTACAAAATCAGGCTCCTGGCCTTCAGCACTTAGGCTCTCTGGCCTAAAAATCACATAAGACCACTAGCTTATATAAACTCGGCTCACCTGCCTATAAAACATATTTACAATTCATTTCATAAACAAGATTTACAATAGGGTTCAACCTTGGGGACATTACAGACCTAATGTTGAGTTTATGAGCAACAAATTCTAAGGCTAGGAGGAAATTCTAAGGTTTGTGTGTAGTTGATGTACTTAATCCAAAGATAATTATCTAATGCATGTTTGATTTATGTGTTGTGTAATTGTTTATTTAATGTCTACATGGATTCTCTTGTATAATGTTGTTTATGCTTATTTATCATTATTCTGCATAGTTTTGTGCATATGATGAGTAGTTCTGTAAATTAAATTGGTAAAAAAGTTTTGAAATTTTGGTGTGGCATTTCTCAGCTTAGGGCTGGGGATGCTACAATGTGGTATCAGAGCTCCAGTTTCAATATTGAGCCTACATGGGCCAAATAATGGACTGTTCGATAAATTTACTGCAGTGAAATTGATGGAATTTCATGAATAACTTTGAATAATACGAGCCTATAAGGGTCAAATTTGGAATTTACAATGCAACCATAGCACCTTGATAAAAAAAAAAAAACCAAATTGGGCAAAAGCCCCATTTTCTCTGTAATGGAGTTATGGAAAATTAGTTGAGAAAAGGAAGAATTTGTGTGTGCTAAGTGGAGGAAACGCGCAAAAATTATGGTGTGCAGGAGTGCGCACTAAAATTTGGTGTTGCACAGAATAGATATTGTGGCACACATAGTAGTGATGGTGCGCAGGGTGGAATTATGATGCACAAAACAAAAGTTGTGTGCATTGTACATTGGTGCGCAAAATAACAAGTTATGTGCACTAAATATTGATGCGCAATATAGAATCCATACACACTTGATGTGAGTGCGCGGTATGGAAGTAACGTGCACTAGATATTGGTGCACGATGCACAAGTCACGCACACCAAATGTTGGTGCAAAATGAATAAGTTGTGTGCACTATATATTAGTGCACAGTATAAAAGTTGTGGACATTGAATAAGGGTGTGTGGCATAAAAGTTGTGCGCACCATATATTTATGCATGGTGTAAAATTTATGTGCACTGATTATGGGTGTGTGGTGCATGAACTACGTTTTGATGTTCCATGTAAATCACTTTCGCGTGTTGAATATGGGCGCATAAAAGCACACACGAAGGCATAAAAGACACCTGTAACATTTAGGGATAAAAATGTAATTCTTCCTTAAACTTCAGTAGGCTGCATGTAACACCCTGGAACCCATATGAAGGTGAAACTTAGACATATTTTCCAAAACATGATGATGAAGGAACCCAATTGGGATCTTATCAACACTCCAAAGGAGCAGGTACAAAGATGTGTGGGCACATCTAAAAGACGCACTTGATTGAAGAGTGAATATAAAGAATAATTGGTTATTGGTCAAATGACCATAACCTTTTGCGCATAACTCATAATTGAGCTAGGATGCAATCACTGGAAAGGTTTTAGATAGAGGAGTCCAAATATTCACCCAGTAGTTTTAATTGCGTAGTTAAATGTATCAGGAATCAAAATAATGAATTTTGATGCACTCATGGAAACAAATTGTGCATATATTTTATAGATTTAATAAATTAATTAATCTAACAAATCTTGTTACTTGCACATTTTGCATAGTTAAAAAAAAATTGATCAGCGCAGAAAATAGAGGCAGGGAATATGCACAAGGGACATATGGCCATGAAGATGAAATTAGAGGGATGTGTGACAATATGGGTAATGAGGTTACAAATTCAAATAGACATGGTGAAGTTAAGGAAGAAAGAATGAACTTGGTGGAGACCATAAAAAGTTTGAAAAAGGACATCCAAAGTTACAAAGTTGATAATGAGAGGCTTATTAAAGATAAGAAGCAACAAGAAGATTTCAACCTCAAGTTGATGCAGAGCTTGGAAAGAATAGAGAATAAGATGGATAAAGAAACCAATTTAAGAAAATCAAGGAGTTACAGGTCTCATGACGAGATAAGAGGAATGAGAAGTGTTGGCATACATCACCATCACTCTCCTGGGCATTTATCTAGGAGAGCACACAATAGTTCAAGCCCATCCTCTATCATGAAGCTTAAAAAGAGGTTTGGGGTGGATGAGCTACAGGGAGAAATGAATAAAATCAAGCCCCTACATTTGATGGTGAGCACAAGAAGGATGAGGATTCAAATACTTAGTTGATGAGCATTATGAAGTATTTCCAATTGCATAACTACTCTTCAAAAGAAGAAGGGAGAATTTCCAATTATCACATCAAAGGAAAAGCATCAATTTGGTGTGAATAGTTTGTGCAAGTGCAACACATTGATGAGAAGAAGGATACTTGGAGGGAATTCAAAAGGTATTTCCAAAATAAATACTTAACCAAACATTACTATGATAGGAAAATGAAGGAGTTATTTGAACTCAATCTTGGGAGTATGACCATAGATGAATATGAAAGGAGATTCTTAGAGCAGCTAAAATATGTTCCTTCCATCAAGGATGAACAAGTTAAGATTTAGAGGTAATTGAGTGGGCTGACATGTTTTACTAGTGACAATATAAAATATGATGATGCCAAGACACTAGAGGAAGCCACAAGGAGGGATAAATTCCTTTATGATCAACATATAGGAAGACCAACTTTCCAAAAGGCTTGGGAAGACAAGAAGAAAAACAAGATGGAACAGAGGAAGAAGGGAACCAAACCACCATTCTTCCAAAACAATGCATGGGGACAACTAGTTGTTAAAGAGCACATAATGACATAAACAATGGGTAAAATACCAAGGCAACAACCAATGAAGTGTTGGGGTAGTGAGGGATTCCATATGTACATATATTTCCCTCAAAAAGGTGAGAAAGTGAGGTATTTTCACAATGTACATCAAGTTGATATAGTTGAGGACATGGGAATAAATGTACCTAGGATATACATAGCCCTGGATAATAATCAAGGTGCATTTCAGTCACATATGATTGAAGTAGAAGGTAATATAAACAAGAAACCCATTGCTATTTTAATTTATTTAGGATTTAGTCATAGTTATCTAGATCTTAAGATGGTGGAAAGACTCCAATTGCCAAGAATAAAGATTGGGAAACCTTGGTTGGTGCAGTTAGCTACAAGAGATAAAATGAAAATTAATGGGATGGTTAGGACATGTCCAATGGACATGAATGGACTGAAAACTAGAGAAAATTTGAACAATCATACCTTTGGGATCATATGAATGCTTAATTGGTATGGATTCGTCAGACCAACATCATGTTGTCCTAGACTATTACAATAAAGAATTTACTTTCTTATATGAGAAAGGGAACTTGAGGATAGTTTAGGGTATTCCTAGGGTATTAACTATCAGGGAATTTTTATCCTTCCAGCTGAAGAAAAGTTTCAAGAAAGGCTCCCAGTTATTTGCAACACATATGGAGGAGGCACCGAAGGATAAAGTGTTGGTTGTGGAGACTGATTATCTTCCTAATTCAAAGGTCTTTGTTTTCAGGTGTGTTTATACCCCATGAAGACTTTACACCCCAACATAATGTAGACTCCTCCATGGGGGGGAGTGCAGAGGGGGTTTACCCCCTCTGCGGGGTCCAGGGGCAAGCAGGCTCTTGACAGGGGTTCGAGAGCGAAGCCACCGAAGGAAAAATTGCCTTGTAAATGTATATTGTAATTTCATTGTAAATATGGAGCATTCATTATAAGGTCGCAGATCTGACGGTAGAAGTTATGTTTGGGTTTTTTTCCCTAGAAGGAAACCCTTTTTGATGAGGGAAATGTATTGTGGCTATGCATTATTTTGAATATTGTATTATGAGAGAGGAGACTATGAGAGAAAGAAGAGTAAGTTACATCAGGTGTGTTGTAGGTTGTATCCCTTCATTTGCTGGATAATAATAAAACAAGGACCTGGAAATTTCTATGGTGGACGTATCCCACACTGGGTGAACCACGTATATATATGTCTCTATTGTATTGTGTATCTTCTGTGTTTTATTTCTGCATTTGTTTTATTTTATTGCTCCATGATCCTATTTTTCTAACAACTGGTATCAAGGCGAAAGGTAACTTGCAGGAAAAGATGGTTCCTTGTTCCAGTGGGAGCAATGGCAGAAGATGGAAAGTTTAGGGTCGAGAAATGTAACAGCCAAAAATACTAGTTATGGAAGATGTAGATAGAATATTATTTATATCAGAAGGATCTATTCCTACCATTGGGCGTAATAGCAAAGAAGCTGACAGCCATGAAGGATGAATAATGGGAGGTTCTTGACAGAAAGGCTCTAGGAACGATATGGTTGAGCCTGGAAACATCAGTGGCTTTCAGTATTTTGAAAGAAAATACAACGAAGGAGTTGATGGACACATTGGCTAAACTGTATGAAAAACCCTTAGTGTCCAATAAGGTATTTCTAATGAAGATATTATTTAGTATGAAGATGTCAGAAGGTGGGTGTGTGGAAGATTATTTAAATGAATTTAATATGGTTACTAATCAACTAAGTTCTGTAAACGTGGACTTTGATGATGAGTCCAGAGCTCTTCTAATCTTGTGCTCATTGCCAAAACGCTGGAACGGCTTGGTAATGGCTGTAAGTAACTCTTTCTCTAGTTCAAACACTTTAAAATTGGATGATGTTGTTGGTGTTATCCTTAGCGACGAAATGCGATGGAAAAGAACATGTGAGACATTGGGTAATGCATTGAACATGGAGAATAGGGGAAGACAAAAGGATAGAGGAAAGGGCTCATTGAACCGCGAGAATTCTAGGAAGGGTAGATTCAATTCCATATTTGGAAAGATAGAGTGTTGGAATTATGGGAAGAAAGGACATCTATAGAAAGACTGTAGAGCTCCAAAGAAACAAAGAGATGGACAGTAGGAGAAAAATCAGGAAACAAATGTCACATGTGATGTGTTACAAGATGCTTTGATTCTTTCTATAGATAATATTTTTGAGTCTTGGGTAGTAGATTTAGGGTCTTCATTTCATGCCACACTCCATAGGAAACATTTTCTAGGTTATGTTCAAGGTGATTTTGAACAAGTTCATTTGGGTGATGATGCACCATGCAAAATTGTTGGAATGGGAAAGGTAAAAATAAAGAAAATCAATGGAAACGAATGGTTGTTGAAAGAGGTAAGACGTGTTCCAGATATAAGGAAAAATCTAATTTAAATAGGGAAGTTGGAAAGTGAAGGTTTGTTGGCAGCCCAACATGTTTTTAACTTTTTATATCAAATAACGATCTATGTAGTTGCCTAATTGGGGTCGTACATTTTTCTGTTCTTCATAAGCAATTTTCGAAACGACAATTGTAAGTTTTTGGTTTTCCCTATTGTCTTTGTTTTCATGCTTCGTTCATGACTGAAAGCATGAAAACGAAGCATTAAAACTTATGGCTACATTACCACTCTATTTGAGAAGTTTATGAAAGGAAAAATGTCTCTACAGTTTTTATTAATGAAGCCTTGTTCCTTGCTATGAAGATTATTCTCTTTGTTTTGACTCCTTGAATGTCAAGCATGCTTATGGATTATTATTTGTATCAACAAAGGACCCTTTAATTTGAGCATTGATATGGTTTTAGTGTGGTTCTTGGTCATATGTTCCCTCATCACTAGGTTTTGGTTTACAAGTTTCCCTCTCCCAAACTTTACGATCGAATCGACTTTGTTGCGCACTCATTTTTATTTTTAATGCTCTGGTCATGGCCTGTACTATATGAGAGGTGGAAATATGATTACAATCAGCCCATGATTTCGAATCTTGGTCTTGGGATTTGCAACACCCCTCGCATTCATTTCAAACAATGCCTATCTTTTTTCTGCTCATACGCCATAGACTGTTGATGATTTTTGGGCTTGGATTATAGCTCTGGTCTGCTCTTACAAACCCTCCATACGCATTGTGTTTGGGTGACCAACTTTCAATTCACCATGGCCCCGATTTTTAGAGTCGAACCTAATGACACTCAGACCTTTCTCCTATGCGATGATGCCAGGGAGGATCTCGAGGGTAACAGTTGGCTCGTTTTCCTTGAAAAATTCTAGGGTTTCAACCTACAGATTGCTCAGGAATTCTCTCTCTCATTCGATGGATGTAGAGCTAAGGTGGGGGACATTCAACTCGAAGTGACAGAGGACTTTTTAAGCCAAGCAACAAGACTCCCTGTGAGCGGGAAGAAATGGTTCAAGAATTCTAAGGTAGAAGAGGTTTGATGGAGTCTTTTCTTTACATATCGGAAGGTCAACGACTGTGAAAAAGGTATGCCAATATCCTTACTGAAAGACCGATGACATGGTATGCTTGCAGTGTTGAAACAATTTGTCACTTGTGAAGGCCATTTTGGTTTTGTGTTTCTTTATCACCTGCGTCTGCTCATGAATTTCATAGGGTTTCCTTTAAACATGCCTTATTATCTATGGAGGATCCTTTACAAAATGGCTAAGAGGTATAAAAATCAATGTTTGGATTCAAGCCTTTTCCACCACGATTTAATAAAAATTATGCTTGCACATCAATTGAAGTTGCAGAATGATGATTGGGATTCATTTTTAACTAGAAATGGTTTCACTAACCCCAACATTGAAGAGGTTGACAAGCCTGTGATTGAGGAAACCTTAGTCTATCCTACAACGCCCCCCTCACCTACCCAGGCCTGTATTACGACCACCTACAATAAGCCTTTACCTGACCCAAAAGTTGTTGAGCAAGCCCATCAGAAAGCTGCACAACCTAATGACTCTGTTAAAAATTCAAACAGACCTACGGGCAAGACGTCTAAAGGCGATGTTGATTTGGGTTTTAAAAATAAGAGAGATGGAAGGTTGATTTTGAGGAATCTCTGAAACAAGTCAAACCCTCATGTGAGCTCGATCAAGATGATCGAGATCCATGAGAGTTTAGATTCCAAAATTGATAGATTTCTTGTTGAAGAAGACCCTCTTTCTTTCCAACCAGACCTCGATCAGTCTTACAACTTCGTGGACAATCTACCGCCTTGTCTGAAACATAGTGAAGGGTTTCCTGATATTAAGTCAGGTAACAAATCTACATTCCATGTTAGGGATGTTCTGGTTCACAACCGTGGTTATTCCCAAGGGACCGTCACACAGTCGCAATGTGAAGCTTGCCTATTCTGGATTGATAAATACTACATCGATATACCTATTTTAGAGTCACAGATTAAATATCTCACTGATCAGGTCGATGCCTTAACAAATGAAAATCGTAGGCTCGAGTCTCTCATTCAAAGAAAAGGGAAATGTATGGAAACTACAGGGAATGTGATATTAAAAAACGTTGAGACTGCAACAACAATAATAAATTTTGAGATCATCTGATATGATTTGATTTTACAGTTAGAGGTAAGATTTCTTTTATCTTAAAATAGGGTTATTCATTAAATAAATTAGATCGTTTTGTTCATTGAATAAATTGGATTTCATTATTAAAATAGACTAGCTACAAAATCAACAGATTCTGTAGCCAGTCCATTCTAATTCGAAATTTGCAAAATAATGGTTAAATATATATCCAAGTTTCTCTATTTTTTCTTTTCTTTTCAGGATATCTAGGAGTTTGTGGTGACCAAGTGATCTGAAGCATTTTTGGGGCTTGTTAGCCATATCTATGATACATTTTTGTATAAACAGGAATAAACTTTTTTTATCTTTAGAAGATTTAGTATGATCTGGGTGGTTATATCCCCCATCTATTTTTGTAATCAATATCTGATCTTAGAAGATAAGACAGTTACCTTTCTGAAGGCTTTAAAAACTCATTATTTTTTGTAATCAAGACATCTTGGCCTGAGGTTGAAGGTCAACAACTTATACACGAATTTGGACAGAACATATGTTTACATTTATGCTTTAGCTATCTATAAATATTGTTGTTGTCTATGGTTTGTTTATCTTGATAATTCGATAATTGTTGATAGCTTTTGTCTTCACAAATTATTATGTCGTCAAGATAATTTCTTTCATACAATCCACAATTTTATGCTTCAGTTATATGAAAATAGTGATTGATCGTTCAATTCAAATGATAAGGTTTATCTTAATCTTGTTGAATGCTTAAAAGCAGGTTGTTACTGTTAAATTTATCTTATGTGTAATTATTTGCAGTCACAAATATCACAGTTATTATTTTCGTCCTATCATTCTATCATTAAAATTCAACAGTCAATATACTGTTTGGCATTTATTCCGAACAATGTAAAGGTCCACTGTAGATTTATCTCATGGAAAGAATGGATGGATGATTCATGATCATACAGACGTCGGATGCATGCTCATCAACTCATTAATAGGTTAGTTTGTTTCTTTTATTTGTTTGTTTATTTTCAAAACTCTTATATGTGGTCTGGTTTTCGCCGTCTACATATTCTTGTTCCATAGTATTTTGATATTTAATCTTATAGATACATAGAGATAAAAAAAAAAAAAACAAAAGAAATAGTTTATTTTGTTTTCTTTATCTATTTTTATCAAAAGAACCATCTTTTCATAAATTTTCGTGGGTTCAGATTAAAACTCACAAATTGTATAACATGCACATAAATTAGAGAAACAGATCTGTTGTGTAAATATTATTTAAAATAGTTATATACATACATGTACATATATATATCAGTGATTAGTAATTAGTTAGTTATTTCTTTCCTTTATTTATTTGTTTGTTTCTTTTAGGACTTTTAGATTGGCCAACGGAGCCATTAAACCTGTCAAAACGAGTCATACCAAATGGCTTGGGCTAATTAGACAAACCCAGACTAGACTCATTCTTCCAATTGACAGACGGTCATTTTCGCCCGTCAACAAGGTTGTATATCCATATTTATAGATAAGGTGTGGAAGGTCACCAAAGGATCATTGGTGATAGCAAAAGGAGAGAAGGTAGGTACATTGTATGTATGTACTGGTAATACTAACTCTTCTACCTCTTTATCTTCTACAAGAGTGGATACAATATTGTGGCATCATAGGCTTGGACACATGAGTGAGAAGGGGATGCAAATACTTCAAAAAAGAAATTTGTTGCCAGATCTTAAACACATTGATTTGGATTTCTGTGAGCATTGTGTTTATGGAAAATAGAAGAGAGTCATATTTCTTAGAGTCGGAAAAGAAAAGAAGAGTGAAAGGTTAGAGCTTGTGCATATAGATGCATGGGGACCAAATCATGTATCATATCTTGGTGGATCTCTTTATTATGTTACTTTTATTGATGATGCAACTAGAAAAACTTGGGTTTATTGCATTAGACTAAAATCTGATGTTTTTGATACTTTTAAGAAATGGAAAGCTTTGGTTGAGAATGAGATAGGAAAAAGGTTGAAGTGTCTCAAATAAGACAATGGAGGTGAATATTGCAGCAAGGATTTTGTTGATTACTGTTCATACCATGAGATTCATAGAGATAAGACAGTTCCAAGAACACCACAATAAACTGATGTGTCAAAAAGGATGAACAAGACAAGCATGGAGCGTGCAAGGAGTATGAGATTGCATGTTGGGTTTCCCTTACAGTTCTGGGAAGATGTTGTAGATATTTTTGTTTACTTAATAAACAAAAGATCTTCAAGCTCTTTGGATGGTATAATTCTAGAGGAGGCATGGACAGGTAAAAAGGTAAACTATTATTTTTTGAAGACTTTCGGTTGTGAAGCATTTGTTCACATTGATAAATAAAATAGAACAAAGCTTGAGGCACAATACAAGAAGTGTACCTTTATTGGATACAGTGTTAATGATTTTGGTTATCGCTTATGGGATTATGAAAATAACAAAATCATTAGGATTAGATATGTCATATTCAATAAGAAGGTCATGTACACAGATCAGTTGTAGGGAAAGAAACAGGAAAAAGAAAAACCAGAATACACAGTGCTTAGTGAGATGACTGAAAAAGAAATTCCAAAGGTACCAAAAAATAAAAATGTACGACAATAGGATCAACAGGTACCTCAAACTCCTTCAAGTGTGGTTAGAATATCTATCAAGTTAATTATACCCCCTGAACGATACTCTCCTTCATTGTATTATTTATTGTTGACTGATTCTGGTGAACCAGAATGTTATGAACAGGAAATGCAGGTAGACACTAAAAATCAATGAGAGCAAGGCATGACAAAGGAAATGGATTCCTTGGTAAACAACCATACTTGGGACTTGGTTTAGTTGCCTGCAGGAAAAAGAGCATTGCATAATAAATGGGTTTACAAGTTGAAGGAAGAAGATGGAGGAAAAAAATGGTACAAGGCTAGACTTGTTGTAAAGGGGTTTGCACAAAAGAAAGGTATATATTTTGATGAAATATTTTCTCTTGTTGTTAAAATGAATTCAATTAGGACTATTTTAAGTCTAATGGCAGTAGAATATTTTCATCTTGAATAGTTAGATGTAAAAACATCTTTCTCCATGGGGATTTGGAGGAAGAGATTTATATGAAAAAGACACAGGGGTATGAGGTCAAAGGAAAGGATAATTTGGTATGCATGTTGAAGAAGAGCTTGTATGGCCTAAAGCAAGCTCCAAGGCTGATCCAAAATGGATCCAGGAACCAAAATGGGTCTAGGAAGGCCTAAAAATCAAATTTCTCAGAATCACTTCAAAACATATGTGTACGTAGGCCTTGTCATTATGAACCCAACATACCTTGAATGGGCTCAAACAGACATTGTATGCGAAATATATCGCGATCTGTTCATTTTTCCAAACAAGCTAAATTTTTTATGACTGTGCAGTATGTACAGTTCGTACAGTGTTGACATGGTAACTGACTATATAGGTCGTACGGTCGTATAATTACATGGAAGTGAGTTGGCATGCTGACGTGGGCAGGTATTGACGTGTGCGAATCATATCTTGACATGTGTCATTTCTGGTTGGTGAATGGCATGGTGCCACGTGGCCAAGTCTTGGTCTGCCATGTGGCACCCCTCTGTTGGATGGATTGGAAAAAGTTTTATGGACTCCACCGAAGTTGAACCCGTGACCTTTGGTCCGGGCGGAATGCTTTGGCAGGGCCAAGCTACCAGCTTGCTCACATTGGTTCTTGTAATATAAAGTGTAAACCTTATATTTAAGCTTGCTACATTGTATTTTGGGCGGACAAAAGGGTTGGGGCCTAGCCCCATCCCCCAACGCATAGCATGGAACCTACCCATGTAACATGTAGTATTGTTTTGGCATGCGTCCACTCCATCCAGCCTCGACGTGGTTACATGTGACCTCTACGATATGACCCTATGCTATACCTTATACCGTGGCATGGATGTATGGGGTTAGCGCCCGATCGGTCGGGCTAGACCATCGACTAGGGCATGTAACCAAGGGATAAATGACCACGGGTCTAAATAGTTTGGGCATGTGGAGCTTAGGGGCGAGGTCATATGGCCAAACCCATGTGACCAGGAGCCTATGTTGGGGGGCCAACGCGCTAGCACCAAACCATAGCCACATGGAGGGAGCCCATATGACTTGGAGCCTAGATTTTGGGGGTTGCACCATTTTATTTGCCAATTTGTGGGTTTTCAACTATATTATAAGATTTTTAATAGATTTTAAGCATGTTTGGGGGGATTTTGACCATTTTTGGAGGATCTGGAGCCCTTGTTGAGGCTAGATCTTCGGGGGAAGTTGGGATTTTGTTGCCAAATTCAAACCTATATAAACTAGAGGTTCTTGGAAGCTTGAAGGGGGTTCAAAATAGGGAAATGGTGAAGAATTGAAAATCCAAATCCATTTTTATGTAAGGAAGCCATTGAGGAGAGCACCTTTGCGGGCCATTTCTGAGAGCTTCGTTCATCCATTTTCAGTGCCATCAGTTGAGACAGGTTCTTGAGATCTAGTAGAACTCATCTAGATCAATTTGTAATCCATTTGGCAATTTTAGGATGTACTTTTGAAGATTTGAAGATAAAAAAGAAAGCCTTACCCACTTAGACAAAGGTCTGGAGACGTAGGCGAGATTGCCAAAATCCGTTAACAATTTTGTTGTTATGGTTTGTTGTTTCTTTATGCTTATTTCTATATTTGTATATTTCATTATGGCTTCCATGTTTCATCTTTAATTCTTCATGTTTCATAATTTTCCTAAATGGTTAATGAACTCATGTTTTAAAACTCAACCATAGTCTTTAAAAGATCATTTGGGATCAAGTGGTATCAGAGGTAGTTGACGGTTGGTTTTTGAGTTTGCATGATTACTAGGGAAAAGATGAATCATGGTGAAGGCAAGCTTGTTGAAGAGAATCCTGAGATTGGATCGAGAAAGAGAACTTCTCAATGTGAGAATATGGCAATGGAAGAGGGACTTTCTCATGAGGAGAAAGAGTTTTGAAATACTTTCTTCGCCATGTTGGAGATGGTGAAGGTTCTATATGATGATTACTTGGAACAAAAGAGATCGACTCTAGGTGAATCTTCAAAACTCAAAAATGAAGAAGGAGAGGATCCTCCTAAAACTCCTCCTTCACCTCCTTCTTCTCCATCAACTTCTTCTTCTTATTCAAGTGAAAGCTCCAAGTCCACTACCAGAAAACATTCCCATAAACATAAAAATGATTTGGCTTTACTTAAGCTTGATGTAAAAATTGAATTACCCATGTATGATGGTGAATTCAATGCAGAGAGGATTGATAACTGGGTCAGACAGATGGAGGTTTATTGAAGTGTGAAACAAATCAAGGATGAGGAAACTCGAATCAAATTGGCATCTCTTCGACTTGCAGGCACAACACTCATCTGGTGGMAAAGGAAGTTGCAAAATGGCACACAACAAGTGGGTAATGTATTTCCATCATGGAAAAGTTTTGTTTATGCACTTAGAAATCAATTTTAACCTTTGGGTTATAAATAKATGGCTTTAATTGAATGGCAAGGTMTTAAACTAAGAAAGGGACAAACAGTACAAGAATACACAAATTGATTTCAAAATATGGCAATAATATTATATACATTCCATTACATACCCAAGAAACTCTTATGAAGTATATAGGAGGTTTACCTGCACATATTCATAACACTATATTTATGTTTGGACCTACTAATGTTGATGAGGTTTCTTTTCAAGAAATATTAAATTGTGGTAGGGAAAACAAGAGTTGGTGTATCGGGGGAATCAACTTTGAGAAAAGAGGACAAAAGGAAGTGGAATGGAGAGAAAGGAAATTCAATGGCAAGAAAGGAAGAGAAACTCTCTTGCAAGCATTGCAAGAAATAAGGACACAATGATGACCATTGCTAGAAATTGCATCCCAAGAAGAGACCGAAGTGGTTCAAAGAAAGGAAAGGGAGGCAAATAGTTGCAACAACAATACGACCAACAAACTTGGGATTGGATTCAGGTGATGAATCTAAAATCTCAGTGGTTGGTTTGACAGGTAAAATTGGTGACGGATTTGATTCTAGAAGTAAATTGTTTCACATAAGGGTCATAATGAGACATACTAAGGTCAACACATTGATAGATAGTGGATATGAATCTAACTTGATTTCAAAAGAAGTGGTTAAACAATTGGGATTAAACACTCAGATGCATCATAAACCTTACTCACTTAAATGGATAAGAAATAGTCATAAATTGCACATAAAAAAGCAATGCACATTAAAGTTTTCAATTTCATCTAAGTTTGTGGATGAGGTAATGTGTGATGTGTGCCACTCAATGAATGTGGAATGGTCTTAGGCAGTCCTTATTTGTATGATCACAAAGAAATGTTCTACAGGGAACATAATTATTATCACTTAATCAAAGTAGGAAAATAATATGTTGTACATGCTCATCACTTAAAAGAAAATCAATCTCTTCAAACAATGGAAGAATTAAGGAAGACAAATCATGTAAGAAACACACCTATAATTGTCCCAAATCAAGCAATTGATCTTAAGCAAGAACATGAGATGATTGTAGAATGGAAGTTCAATCATACTATGATTCAATATAAGCTAATATCGTGCAAGTACTACAAACATATTATCTCATTTGCAGACATATTTATGATGTTATCATTAGTAATTTTGTCAACATGGGTGATAGTGGATTCAGTAAGATGTGACAAAGTACAAGTGGCTCACAATATGATGTCAGTTGTCATGGTTGTTTTATAGTTGATCTTGATGAGACAGGTGCACAGGGTAGAGTTTAAAGACATAGAATAAGTGGGGTGCTCTATCTCGCACTTGATGAATAGTTAGTATCCTTTTCGAGGATCAAAATGTCTTAGTGGGGAGGTGTGATCCAAAATGGGTCCAGGAAGGCCTAAAAATTAAATTTCTTAGAATCACCTCAAAACAAATGTGTGTGCAGGCCTATTTGTTACGAAACCAACACAACTTGAACGACCTCAAACGGGCACCATATGTGAAAGATATCGCGATCTGTTCGTTTTTCCAAATAGGCAATTTTTTTTATGACTGTGCAGTCCGTACAGTGATGATGTGGCAACTGACTGTACAAGATGTACAACTATACAGTGATGTGGCACTGAGTTGGCATGTTGACGTGGGCAGCTGTTGACGTGTGTGAATCATATCTTAACACATGTCATTTCTGGTTGGCAAATGGCATGGTGCCATGTGGCCCAGTCTTGGGATGCCACATGGCACCCCTCTGTTGGATTATTGGAAAACGTTTTATGGACTCCACCAGAGTCGAACCTGTGACCTCCGATTTGGGAGGAACTCTTTGGCAAGGCCGGGTTACCAGCCTGCCCACATTGGGTCTTCTAATATAAAGTTTAAATCTTATATTTAATCTTGCTACAATGTATTTCGGGCAGACAAAAGGGTTGGAGCCTAGCCCTAGCCCCCAACGTGTAGCATG
>JASDQU010013597.1:29511-44624 GCA_032191745.1 Picea mariana | reverse complement strand
GGTGCCATGTGGCCCAGTCTTGGGATGCCACATGGCACCCCTCTGTTGGATTATTGGAAAACGTTTTATGGACTCCACCGGAGTCGAACCTGTGACCTCCGATTTGGGAGGAACTCTTTGGCAAGGCCGGGTTACCAGCCTGCCCACATTGGGTCTTCTAATATAAAGTTTAAATGTTATATTTAATCTTGCTACAATGTATTTCGGGTAGACAAAAGGGTTGGAGCCTAGCCCTAGCCCCCAACGTGTAGCATGGAACCTATCCATATAACCTTGTAGTATTGTTTTGGCATGTGGCCACTCTAGTGAGCCCCTACGCGGTTACATGTGACTTCTACGATATGACCCTATGCTATACCTTATACCGTGGCACAGATGTATGGGGTTAGCACCCGATCGATTGGGCTAGCTCGATGAATAGGGTGTGTAACTAGGGGATAAATGACTGGGGGTCTAACTAGTTTGGGTGTGTGGAGCTTGGGGGTGCGACCATATGGCCGAGTGCATGTGACCAGGAGCCTATGTTGGGAGGCCAATGAGCTAGCACCAGACCAAAGCCACATGGAGGGTGCCCATATGAACAAGAGCCCATATTTTGTGGGATGCACCCTTTTATTTGCCAATTTGTGGGTTTTCAACTATATTATAATAGTTTTAATGGATTTTAAGCCTGTTCGGGGGTATTTTGACAATTTTTGGAGGATTTGGAGCCCTTATTGAGGCTAGATCTTAGGGGGAAGTTGGGATTTTGTTGCTAACTTCAAGCCTATATAGACTAGAGGTTATTGGAAGCTTGAAGGGGGTTCAAAAAAGGGAAATGATGAAGAATTGAAAATCCAAAGCCATTTTTATGTAAGGAATCCATTGAAGAGAGCAACTTTGAGGGCCATTTCTGGGAGCTTCGTTCATCCGTTTTCAGTGTCGTCAGTTGTGACGGGTTCTTGAGAACTAGAAGAACTCATCCAATAAATTTGTAATCCATTTGGCACTTTTATGATGTAATTTTTAATATTTTAAGAGAAATAAGAAAGCCTCACCCACTGAGACAAAAACCCAGAGACGTAGGCGAGTTTGTCGAACTCCGTTAACAATTTTTCTATTATGGTTTACTATTTATTTATGCTTATTTCCAGATCTGTATATTTCATTATGGATTCCATGTTTCATCTTTAATTCTTCCTGTTTCATCATTTTACTAAATGGTTAATGAACTCATGTTTTAAAACTCAACCATAGTCTTTAAAATATCTTTTCAGATCAAAGGCAGTGGTATTTGAAGTTTAACAAGTCTATGACAGAACAAGGTTATAATAGATGTCATTCTTATCACTGTGTTTATTTTAAAAGGCTATAAAATGGAAGCTATATTATCTTTCTATTGTATGTAGATGGCATGCTTATTGCAGGGTCTAATATGCATGATATAAATGTGCTCAAGAAGAAATTAGCTAATTCATTTGCATTGAAGGATTTGAGTGTTGCAAAGAAAATCCTTGGTATGAGAATCACAAGAGACAGGAAAAATCACAAATTGACATTATCTTAGGGTGAGTACATAGAGAAGGTGTTGGAAAGGTTTAGAATGCAGAATAAAAACTAGTTAGTACAACTTTGGCCAGCCATTTCAAATTAACTAAGGAAATGTGTCCCAAGACACAAGAGGAGATAGAATACATGTCCAGGGTCCCTTATTCATAAATAGTTGGTAGCTTGATGTATGCGATGGTTTGCACAAGACCAAATATTTCACATGCAATGGGAGTTGTGAGTAGGTATATGAAAAATCCATGTAAAGAACATTGGGAGGCAGTAAAGTGGTTTCTCAGGTATTTGAGAGGTATTGTTACTCATGCATTATGTTTTGGAGGTTCAGACACTGTTCTAGATGGAGGAGCACCACAGGGTATGTTTTTACTATAGGTGGAACAACAATAAGCTGGATTTTGAAACTGCAAAATGTTGTTGCACTTTCAACAACAGAGGCAAAGTATGTTGTTGCTAGAGAGGCTAGTAAAGAGATGATTTGGTTACAGAGGTTTATGGAGGAATTGGGAAAGAAGCAGGAGAATAACAGGTTGTATTGTGACAGTGAGAGTGTCATTAATATTGAAAATAACTCAACCTTCCATTCAAATACTAAGCATATACATCTCGGGTACCATTTCATACTATCCGTCTTGGAAGATGGACATTTGAAGTTGGAAAAGATACACAGTATCCAGAATCCTGCAGACATGTTAGCAAAGGGAGTAACCATGGAGAAACTGAGTTCCTTCTCAGTTTCAGTTGGTCTTCAAGCATGAAGATGAATATAATAAATTTTCAAGGTCCAAGAAGGTTCATAGTCCAACAAATAAAACAAYAGTGGAGTTTTTGAGATTAGTGTCCAAGTGGGAGATTATTGGTTGTGGAGYCTGGTTATCTTCCTAATTCAGAGGTCTTTTTTTTTAGCCATGTTTATACCCCATGAAGACTTTACACCCTAGAAGAATGTGCACTCCTTCATCCAGGGGAGTGCATAGGGAGGTTACCCCCTTTGCGGGGTCCATCMCCCTAGTTGGGGGGTCCGTGGGCAAGCGGGCCCCCAATGAGGGTTCAGGGGACARCGTTCCCCGATGGGGGTTCGGTGGTGAAGCCCCCAAAGGAAAAATTTCCTTGTAAATGTATATTTTAATTTCATTGTAAATATGGACCGTTCATTATAAGGTCATAGATCTGACGGTAGAATTTATGTTAGGGTTTTTTTCCCTAGAAGGAAAGCCTCTTTTATGAGGGAAATGTATTACGTCTATGCATTATTGTGAACATTGTATTTTGAGAGAGGATAATATGATAGAAAGAAGATGAAGTTATAATAGGTGTGCTGTAGGTTGTATCCTTTCATTTGTTGGATAATAATAAAGAAAGGAACTGGAAATTTCTCTAGTGGATGTAGCCCACACTGGGTGAACCACATATATCCGTGTCGCTATTGTATTGTGTATGTTCTGTGTTTTATTTCCACTTTTATTTTATTTTATTGGTTTGTGATCCTTTTTTTCTAACATAAAGTTCCAAATATTGATGATTATGCAGTCCTAAAGGAGTTTGAGGATTTATTTAGAGAAATATTGGGGTTTCCACAAAAGAGTGATATTTATTTCTCTATCAGTCTAATTCCTGGAGAAACCCTAGTATCCAAGACTCCTTATAGGATGAGTACTCTAGAGTTGGAGGAATTGAAAATGCAACTTGAAGAACTTCGAAAGAAGGGGTATATGCACCCAAGTGTGTCACATTGGGGTGCCTAAGTGTAATTTGTGAAAATGAAGTATGGTATCTTAAGGCTTTTCATTGACTTCAGACAACAAAATAAGGTGACTATGAAGAACAACTATCTTTTGCCAATAATAGATGACCTATTTGATCAGCTGAAGGATGCAAAAATATTCTCTAAGATTGATCTCAGATCAGGATATCATCAGGTAAGAATTAAAGAGGAATACATCATCAAGACAACCTTTAGGATGAAGCATGGCCATTATGAGTTCACAATGGTGCCATTTGGGTTGTCAAATGCACTGACTTCCTTCATGTGTTTAATGAATGGTATTTTCAGATTACTTAGATAAGCTTGTCATTGTATTTTTGGATGACATACTTATTTACTCTAATTCTAAAGAAGAGTATGATTAACACTTAAAGTTGGTGCTACAAGTATTGAGGGAACATCAACTATATGAAAAGTTTAGCAAGTGCACATTTTACTTAAGGAAGATTAATTACTTGGGTCATATCATTTCAGGGGAAGGGATAACAGTGGACCCGGTGTTACACATTATATTGGTCACCCTGGTGATGTTTCTACAAGCATGTGTTCAAGCTCCCAAAAGGATCTTTCTCATGAGAAAAGTTATTGGTTTCCTCATCTACAAAACTTGTTTTTAGAAGGACATCGTAGGCTAGACATAAGACATAGTGCATAAATGCCTAATTTTCGCAAGCTGTCCTAAACTTGGCTTGCAGAGTTTTCACAGGATGCTCTATAGACATGGTGCAACAGTGTTTGAAGACTAAGGAAAGGACAAAGTTCAAAAAATTTCTAGAAGGAATCTTCTAGAATATGATTTGGCATCTGTATGGTTGGGATCCTACTTGCTTCTCTGATTTGGTGGGATCATCCTAATATCTTTAACCATCTCTCTTTATCCTATATAATGATGGGTTTCTCATGGAAAAGGTTAAGCAAGAGAAAGAAAGATCAAGTAAGGAATTAATGAAGAAATAGGCTGATAATTGTGTAAAGAATTATATCTCTATTGATGCTTGAGTTCTTCATCTGTCCATCAAGTTATTGTGAATCCTGTTCATGCAAGTTTGAAGCAAGTGTGTGTGTGTGTTGGAGCAAAGTACCACTGAAAGGGAACCTTGCAACATCAAGGCTGTTTGGTTGTATCTTCAACTTTTACTTAATATAATACAATGGCATCTTTCTTTCCCATAAAATCATTCTAATTTTGTCACATGAATTCTTGATCACATGTGTAAGTTTTCATTGAATATACTATTGTTTCTTTCAATCTGGTTGGTTTGTGTTTCATTGTAGATCTAATATCACAAGAGCACTAGAGCAGAGCAAGGACAACAAAGATATAAGGAAGCAATATTAAAAGGTATGCCACTCATCTCTTCTTTGATAGTAAATTTGATGATTAAAGCTTAGGGAAAGCGCCACGTCCTGTCTTGTTTTGTTCTAGATCCAGGTGGATCTAGGGATATCAGTTTATGTTTGCATTCACCGAATTATCCAATAACAAAATTGGTGACTCCACTAGGGATACGACTTGTTTGTAGTTTTTTTCTACCCATTTACCTTTAGCCTACCTCTTTTCATTTTAATCTAGTCTCTGAGTCTGTGGGGGGTCCATCCAAACTCTCTGGACCTCAAATTTCTTTTAGACTCTTTGCCCTTTTTCCAATTTTCCTTCGCTTACAGGCATTTCTACACTGTATCCCATATACATCCTGCAGAAAACTTAGATAACCGCACCCCAACTGTTTATACCCACGTGGAATTTCCGCACACTACCCATATCTAGCCTACAGAAACATTTAATCGTCGCATTGTACCCTATGGCTGGGCTGCAACATTGTTGTAAATTTTTTTGGATTGGGTCTTTTTGTCTTCTGCTACCCAATTTTTCTTTGATCACCTGGGAAGAACTTTTAGTGCCAGTATCTGATTGTTTTCTGAGTTTAAGACTTCTTGCTGATTGGTTTTAAGGGATTGAAATCCCTTCTTCATCATTTTACAAGTTATTGCTTCTTGATTTTTATCAACAAGGATATAATCTCTGATTTTGAGATATGAGTGCTTGATTGATGAAAGTCCTTGATTTGATTTAATGTTTTGGATTTTTTACATTTTCTGGATTGCTTGTTGATTGGAAAGTCATTTTCATTTTCATTTAGTAAAACACTTTCTTGTCATCTTCATTTTTATCATCATTGAAATTTGGGTATTTGTTGAGTGTATCGATTTTCTTTGATTACTTTTCCTTTCTTCATTATATCCTTGACTTGGTTTTGGAAAGGAAGAATTAAAGTCATCTATTCTTTGTAGTAATCATTCATAAGAAAAAAAATTGCATTCAATTTTTTTTTACAAGAGAACAAATTAGAAAATTTCATTGCTTATGATTGTTTGAAATCGTGTACATTCAAGAAAAATAAATTATATTTCGTAGCTTTCGTGTTTTCCAAAGAAATACTTTCTCCCTACTATAATTAGAGTTCATTGAATTGAAACATTGCATCATTCATCTCTTCTTGCATATTATTGGGTTAAGGTCTCATACGATATCAGTTTCATCTCCATCTCCCTCTTGAGTAAACAACATCCTCTAAAACACTACGTAATTTTAAAATTT
Source organism: Picea mariana (assembly GCA_032191745.1). Classification (NCBI taxonomy): domain Eukaryota; kingdom Viridiplantae; phylum Streptophyta; class Pinopsida; order Pinales; family Pinaceae; genus Picea; species Picea mariana. The sequence continues at coordinate 38,715 of JASDQU010013597.1, read as the reverse complement.
ATTAGTAACTTTTGTATTCTAGAAACTCTTCTCACCAACATTAGATAGGCTAAATATTTTGAATAGGATGTGAGGCACACTCTCCAAGGCATAAAAAACACTGTAGCATCTTGTATTAGGGAGTGTTCAAATCCATTGACAACATTTTTTCCTAGGAAGCCCTTCTCACACAAGGGTCAAACCTGAGGTCACATTAAGGCTAGTAGAGTTACTAACCCTGCTTTGTTGGTCTTGGTGTAGAGATTTCATGTATTACAGGGGTCACTTGAAGGTATGCCCACGATTATGAGTGGAATCACTTCATGTTGATTTTGGGCTAGATACCCTGCCCTTGTGTGTGGATCAGACTGTTGACTGCTTCCCCAGGAATCACTGTTGTTATTGGTAACCTTAGTAGACTATATTTTTAGGGTCTTACATGAGGTGACTGTGGAGGAGAAAGTCTTCATGGTACCTAGAATCGATGTTGGCTAGACTCACTCAAGCTCCTTGGAGGGTATACCCATGATTATGTGTGGGAGCTTGCACCAGGGTGTAAGTCCATTAAGAAGGTCATCAACGTAACTTTTCCACCTGCTCTATCCTAGCCCCTTCTTGTCTTGACTTCACGATGTTGGATTTCATCACTAACCAGTGACTTCGAAATAAGAAGGTTTTTTTGCTTGGTTTGATTTATAGATTTTATTAGTGAGTGTTGTTTGTTTCTGTAGTTGGCCATAGATGTTTTCCATAAAATATTTGGTTCAGCCAACATTGACCCTCCACTCCGTTCACGTAGGATGCAAGGAATACCCCAAGAACATCCGAAAGGTTATCAACCTTTTCCTCCTAATTCACCAGAGGGATATCCTCAGCAGAGTGAGGTCTAGGACACCGTCACTTCAAAAGTGGAATGAATTGTCTCTTTAGAAAATTTCTGAATTATTTCCGAGTCTTTAGAGGATTTTCAAATACCGCCTAGATACAAGTGACGTATTCTCCGACTGAATTCATCTGGAGATCTTGTTCTTGAAACTTTTGGAATACTAACAGAACCCCTTATAGACCCTAGAGCCGTGAATCCCCTTTGGAATACTGACATATTTAGAAACCCGCCTCGCACGGTGCAGGACCTTTATGATAACTTAGGGGCAGATCCTGATACACCTGTTGTCTCCCAACTGCCTAAAACGTCTATTACCTACACGATACCTTTAGACCATTTTGCTGGTACAACTAGCAACATAGCCTTCATTTCAGACACACAGTCAGTTGGTCCTAACTTGACTTTTTCTCTCCAGATGGCCCATGCTTCTATGGTCCCACACACTATGACTATTCCTACCGAGAATGTGGTGGTTAACCAAGTCCCATTGGTACACCACTTTCGTCTAGACCTATCCCGTCACTTCCTCCTGGGTACCAATCTTTGAATTCTTCCACTGGTGTCCCTACCTAGGTTCCATCTGGAGTTTCTAGACTTTTTGTTCCACGTGGGTACAATGCTGTTGCAGGTTTTGTTCCTACATCGTCCGAGGTTCTCTCTGGAGGGTCTTATGCACCTTTTCTTGGGGGATCTGGCCCTAGTGGCTCCAATCCAATTGGAAACACCCATCTTCCATTCAATTCTAATTACCATATTCCCCTTTGAGGGAAATCTCACACTAGGGGGAAACCTCAGTCTGGGGAACCATTAAATGTTGGGGGGAAACCTCCACTTGGATTACAACCTCAATGTGGACTCTATAATCCACTGTATGGAAAAAACACACCAGGATCACTAGAACAACTTTGGAACCTTCTTTCCCAAGGAAATACACAATCATCTGGGGGAAAACAACCTCAAGTCAACCCTTTTGTACCCCCTCACTAGGGCCAGCCATATCTAGGATCTTTGAATCCTGCATGGGGTCCTCAAGCTCACTCTAGTGTCCCTTTTAAAGGGAACATTTCGAACCAACCCAACCCTATGGGATATATGCCTCCAAATCCTCTATGGTATAATTCGCCAACACTGTCCACTTACATGCAAACTACTTACGGTCCTAATGGTATACTGATGAGACTTCCTCCGCAAAGTCACTAGTATCCTCATGTGAACAAAGAGTTTCCTTTTTAGCCACTTTGGATTTACCCGACTCATCTAAAATCTTGAATGATCCTATCTTACATTCTCCCCATTGGCCCGTTATACCAGCCAAGTTACCGTCTGACATTCTGAAATTTGACGGTAAACCGAGAGAAGACCCAAACAACCATGTTATGAATTTTCACCTTTGGTGCTCGTTCGACTCTTTGATGGACGACTCTATTCGGTTACAACTCTTCCAACAAACTCTCATGGGTTTAGCTGCAAATTGGTCAATAGAATTACCATGAGGATTATTTAATGACTTTAACACCCTTGCCATGGATTTCCTCACACATTACCAATTGCCAATCCGCTACGAGATAGGAACCAAGATTTTAAGTTCCTTTAAGCAATCCTCTGCCACTCACATTTCTGATCACATTCATGAGTGGATATGGAGGAGATGCTTGGTCAAAATCGATCTTCCTGATCAATTATTAGCTGAATGGCTCACCAAATCATTCGTCAATAAAATATGTCATGATGTTTCCATGGGTGGAGTTGTCACTAAAGAACAAGGGATTAGTCGCGCTCAATAGCTAGATCTTGTTTATTCACAAACGGGCACTCTTTACAACTTTCTCTCTGATGCTTCTCGCCCTTCTACCACCGCTACCTCAACAAGCCCAACAACTTCTCATGCTACTGATGGTGTGATTGGAACCTTCCATGCTGATGCTAAATCCACGTCGACCACTCACACCAATCCCAAATATACTGCTTCTAATGTTCAAAGTGCTTCGACTCCTACTCCTTCCACCAACAAAACTTTTGATGTTAATTCAGTTCAATCTACCCTTACTGACAAAAACAAATCTAAAAAAGGAAAGGGTAAGAACAAGGAGGATATAAATAATAATCCACAATCCGATAAACCCAAGACACAGTCTGCTGATGATAAGGATAAGCGTAAACCTTGATATCCTTTCCTTATCTATGGTGATGATCACTACACAAAATATTTTCCAAGACGTGTTGAGGTCACTAAGTTCCTTCAAGGGATCGAGAAGCCTCCCACAACTATCATTTTGTCACAACCTTTCCCTTCTCAACAACAGGCCCAATTGGTCATTCATGACTAACCCTCTCCTTCCACCACTTCATATGTCCTTGTGTGTATTGGTAATTCTACCAAGAACGACGTTGCAATCACCACTCAGGCCAAAGATTATTCTCGTTCAAAGGAGAAAGTTGACGATTTACCACCTTCGTTGGTTCAACTGCCTCCCTCAACTTCACCTCCCAACGATCCTCTTCATCTCGAATGATTGGGTCCAGATATAGTTCTTCTCCCTCCTCCAAAGGGAGTTGTTTGGAAGTCTACCTTCAATCCTCATGCACATGTTGCTCAAAACTACAACATTGTATAAGACCTTGCACAAGCACCCTCCGCGATGTTAGCTCTCGTAGTCCTTCAAAGTAGTCCCACTCAACGGAAGGCACTGTTAAAGGCCATCGGTGGAATTGATACCATAGATACGAATTTGATAATATTTGACCTGGAAGATCACATTCCAAGTCTACCTCCTCAGTTAGCATTTCAGATCCAAGTTGTTGTAGAGAACAAGAATATCTGTAGAACCGTTATTGACGAGGGTGCCTCAATGTGCGTTATGTATGCTTCTTTTTGGAAATCCATTGGCTCTCCCTTCCTCACTGAATCACATAACGCACTTAAGGATTTCAATGGTATGGTTTTAAACCCTACAATGTTCCTCCCTCATTGTCTATTACGTTGGAAGGCAAATCGGTCAACGTCGAGGTCGAGATCTTTGATGAGCCTCTTGAATATAACCTCTTACTTGGTCGTAGCTAGATTGATTCCATGTGTGTCGTTGTGTCTACCCTTTTCTGTGTGTTACGTTTCCCACATCAAGGAAAGTTCATTATGGTTGACCAACTGGACTTTTTCAATTCCAATTCTTGTACTAGCAATGTACCGTTTATCTCGAAGACACCTCCTGGGTACGATACTTTCAATGTGCATCTCCTAAAATATTCCACTTTGATGGCCACCTTTCCAATACCACCACCCGATGTTCCACCTCCTTTTGTTGCCTCAATCAACATGATTTCCACCTTCATCTATGAAACCGCCATGTCTCATGACCCATGGATAGTACCCGATCCTGGTGATTATCTTTGCTATGGAAAACAAATGCCTTTAAGTCTAGGTGAATACGCTTATCAATCCATTCAATTGACAACCCCTCCTACACCCTCTCTTTGTGATTCATCTCCCGATTCGTTTCAAGTCATATTTCCTATGTACGAGATGATCATATCAGTTATATGAATGGGAGACACCCCATGGGATGATGGACATCATCTTTCCATTCTCTTCCTAGAACAACACACCATAAAGAGTTACCAATGGATTTTGATTCCATCGACCATTGTTGTCATTTCCTCTATTCCCGAATCAACACACGATGTGATTTATCAAGGGAACCTGAGTAACATTTCACCCACCATTCCTCTTGACATATCCATTAAACCTGGAGTCATCGAAAATGTTCACATCAGAGCTGCATGTTCCGATGATGAAGTCGTCACTTATAAAGCCATTTTTCAAGAATTTCGTGATGTTTTCACTTGGAGCTACAAAGAGATGTCGAGTATTGATCCTAATATTTTTTTGCATGAAATTAATACCTACCCATATGCTAAACCCGTTGGGCATAGAATTTTCCCGGTCCACCCTCATAAATCCATCATTATCAAGCTCGAAGTTGAAAAAAATCTTAAGGCTGGATTTAACTGATTGGGTATCCAATCTAGTTCCAGTAATTAAAAAACTAGGCATGATCTGTGTATGTGTTGATTATAGGGATATTAATAAATCTTGTCCTAAGGACAATTATCCAACCCCCTTCATTGACCAGATCGTCGACAACTGTGTTGGAGCGAAATATTCTCCTTAATGGATGGTTTCTCCGGCTATAATTAGATTAATATTTTTCCCGTGGATCAAAACAAAACTGCTTTCATTTGTCCTTGGGGTACCTTTGCCTACCAGAAACTACCTTTCAGTTTGAGGAATGTTGGTGTGACGTTTCAACACGCCATGTCTTATGATTTTCATGATATCAATCACATCCTACAACCATATCTCGATGATCTACCAACGCATTCCATGCGTCGACAAGATCACCCGGCCCATCTTCGAGCCATTTTCCTTCATTGTCATTACCATCGTATATGTTTAAACCAAAAAAATGTGTTTTTTGTGTGGAGTTCGGTTGAATTGTGGGTTTTATTGTGTCACTTCATGGAATTAGGGTGGACCCTTTGATGGTTGAGGCCATCCTTAGTCTACCTCCTCCTTCCATGCTATGCCATCTTCAAAGTTTGCAAGGGAAGGAAAACTTTTTGCGTTGATTCATTCCCAATTACACTGAGTTAATGCTAGGTTTTACTTGACTGTTGAAGAAAGGTTATGACTTTGTATGGGACGATACTTCCAACAAAGCCTTCGAAGATTTGAAACTTTCCCTAACCCGTACACCACTACTTTTCTCACCAGATTACAATTGAGGATATTTCCTTTACCTTGTAGCTTAGCACTCTACCATTGCAATGGTTTTAGTCCAAGAAGATGATTCACACGACGAACATGTAATTTATTATTTGAGTTGGAGTCTCACGACTACCGAATCCAAATTCCTACATGTGGAGAAACTGGCCTTGGCAGTTGTTCAAGTTGTTCAACGTTTTCATCATTATATATTATTACGTAAGACCATTGTTATTTTTGATTGCAACCCTATGCAACATATCCTTACACGCCAATTTCTTGGGGGCAAGTACTACAAATGAATAGTGATTCTCCAGGAGTTCGACTTAGAGGTTGAACATGCTAAGTCTAAGAAATATTTGGTATTTTCCAAATTGATATGTGACCTTCCCTCCACTGAGATAGAAAATGTGGCAGAGGATTCCTTACCTGATGAATCCATTTTTCTGATCAGTTCTGACGATGTTTGGTACATAGATATTATCATTTATCTCCAGACTCAAACTTTTCGGCCCAACCTTTCCAGTACAGACCATCATCGTATATGGTATCAAGCCCATCAATACATAATTCTCCATGACACTCTTTATCATCGTGGTGTTGACTCTATTTTTCGACGTTGTCTCACCTACGATGAGGCTAAGAAAGATTTGAATGACTGCCACTCTGGAGCATGTGGCGGTCATATGTATGGGTATGTCACTACCCAAAATATCTTACGAGTAGGGTATATTTGTCCCTCTTTGTTTAAAGACTCTATTACTGCTGTACAGAAATTCCATGCTTGTCAAACGTATAATAACAAGATAAGATCTCATCTTGCTCCTTTACACCCTGTATTTTCCATTGGTCCTTTAGAAAAATGGGGCATTGACTTCATGACATGTAACCCTCACTCAGCCGGGGGGCATGGATACATCATCGTAGCCATTGATTATTTCACTAAATGGGCCGAGGTGATGCCCGCATTCGATAATACCAGAAAAAATGCAGCCTTGTTCATATTCAATCATATCATCACTCGATTTGGAATATCGCAAGATATCGTCACTGATCATGGTAGCCATTTTCAAAATTTCATGATGTCCGAGCTTACCAAAAAGTTGGGTCTTCGACATGAAAACTCAACCCCCTACTATCCACAGGCCAATGGCTAGGTTGAAGAGATAAAAAAAGTTCTTATTACTATGCTTCGATGGATGATAGGAATTCATAAGACAAGTTGGCACACAATGTTGTTTTCAGCATTATGGGCCTATCAAACATCTGTGAAATTTGCCACGATATTTACACCTTTCTAATTAGTGTATAGTGTCGAAGTTGTCTTGCCGATTGAATGTGAGATACCATTTTTGAAGATAACCGTTGAACTTCTTCCCAACACCTCTGCTGAAGAGGAATGTCTATTGTACTTGATGCAATTAGATGAAACCCATCATCATGCCACCCTGGTTATTGAAGCTCAAAAAAATCATGTCAAAGCCCAACATGAAAAGCATGTCAAGCCACGTGTTTTCTCTGAGGGTGATCTAGTTCTCCTCTACGAACAAGATCATGATTTACTAGGGGGTGGAAAATTCAAGGCTATGTGGCGAGGCCCTTATATTGTCAAATAAGGGTTGGAGAAGGCAGCCTATGAGTTAGTGGATTGTGATGGAATTCCTTTGAGTGTACCCAGAAATGGGATTTACTTAAAGAATTACTATGCTTAGGTCATCTCTGCATGAATACTTGTATTTTTATTGTATCATACTCTTGTGTGTTACTTTTCTGTGTTTTTTTGTTATTTGGTTTCGACCCCCAATTGCTTACCTTGCGTTGTGTTTGGTTTCCAGATGTCGGTGTCTTCACTACCCTACATTGGCTTTGTTGATGGTGCTAGTCATAGTACTCAGAACTTAACATCTTCTTATTGGGTAATCTACGCACCTACGGATGAATTAATTAGTCTACATGATGTTTGTATTGGTCGTGCAACTAACAATATTGTGGAATATAGTGCAGTCATCAAATTGTTCACTGACGTTATTTCACTTGGATTCTGTCACCTGGCTGTATGACTCGATTCGTAGATATTAATACTACAGTTGAGTAATGTATATGCTATCCGAAGTACTACTTTGTTAAGGGTATATTTACGAATTCGCCTGTTAGAACGTCATTTTGATTACATTGAATATCAACACATTCCTAGATGTCTAAATACATTAACAGATGCATTAGCTAATTATGTGTTAGACAGACATTTGAGACATTTATAAATCCAAATCACATTTTGTATGTAAAGCAAGTAAGCCAGTAGGAGCCTCATGTATATATAACAATAAAAGTTCTTACAAAAAATTGTTTTTGTCCGAAGACCAGAACATAAAAAATGTGAAGCATATGGCTTCATATACAAAATAGCATCAAGGATGTTGCTCATGATAACACACAACTACCCGTACCACCCTACAGAGAAGTCGACCAAGATAACCAGATACGCCTATAGTATGGCGCTGATATCCTCTCGATATCTCATCGATAGAGATATTTGAGGCATCCAATGTCAACCCCTCCAGGTTCTGCTCGATCGCCTTGTAATCAGTGGCATCCCACCTTACTACCTCGATTGCTTCCCCTCATCTCTAGATGGGGGATGTACCTAGAGGTCAGTGTTGTCCTACATCTACGTTGTCAAAGAGTTTTTGATTAGTCATCGGATTAAAAACATAAAAAACATTTCATATTTCAAAATTTACAAAAACATTATAAAAACAAAATGTGCTTCTTACCTAAGTTCTCCCATTGAGAATCCTTGGGTAGAACCAAGTCTGGGTCAGCTCTGAAGTCCAAACTGGAATAATCATAATCATCTACCATCAGTAGCTGAGGCCTCAACTAATTAAATAATAGATCGTTGTATTTGACAATAGGGCCCGCCACGTGCTGAGCCATGAGGTCTCACCATATTTTCATCCTTGGATCCTGTGGGGCTGACAGGCCCCACTCTACCTGTAAGCGTAAGTGTGGAACCCTATCGAGGAATAAGGACACTAAAATGGATTTGTACCTAAATTGTTTCAGGTCACCTTTCTTTCACTTTGTCATCTTTTTCTTCATACTGCGAAGAACCCCGTCACACCAGTTAAATACCTGAGGTTCCATGCAGTCTACTACATATTGGAAGTAACTTTGGAGGGCCATGTGAGGAGATTCACACCCCGACATATGTGAGATAGTGAATAGGATAGTCCATAGGGGTAAATCTTGAACACCCGGACACCCCTAATGGCAACTTTTCCCTTACGTCTCTCGGCCTCGAGATCACAAGACCGACAGACATACTCACTCATCGATAAACCTCCACCTCTGCCACCTGTCAATGTCACATGGGATTGGCAAAGGGGTGTTTTTGAATTCTTTGTAAATTCTCAATTTACAATGGTGATAATGAGCTACATCTTCTATTTATAGATTTTTTGGCCCCTTTTTGTCATTTTTTGGACCCTTTTGTCGTTTTTTCTAGCCTGAAAATCATTTAGTGTGGTTCTCGAGTTTCTTTGGGATGTCATGATGCATTTTACTTTTGGTTCGG